>BCLG01001551.1:46966-70673 GCA_001602295.1 Zoysia matrella | reverse complement strand
GCGAGGCGGCGAGGATGGAGTTGGACGCGGGCGGCGGGCCGCCCGAGTCGAAGAAGAACCGGTCGGTGCACGTCCTGCGCCCGAGGCTCCGGATCACGGCCTCCGACCACTCCTCCGACGCGGTGGTCGTCGAGTAGCTCACGCCGTCGTCCAGCTCCTCCAGCGCCTCACCACCCTCATCCCCATCCCCATCCTCCTCGTCGTCGAACGCGAACCCGCAGGCGTCGCCGGGGTCGACGTAGTACACCGAGTTGACCGTCCTGTACATGTCCCCCGCCGCCGTGCGCGGGGGGACGAGCCTCCCCGCGCCCGCGAGTGAAGGACCGGGCCGTCCCGCGGTGGTGCACGGCCGGTGGTCGTCCCCGTTCTCGCGGAACGAGGCGGTCTGGGGCGTGCTGGCGCACGACGGCCACGGCCACGGCGGGGACGGCGGCGCGCCTTCCGCCGGCCTCGGCTTGGAGAAGATTGCCGCGATCCCTTTCTTCTTCCCCATATCGATCTTCGCCGTCGGTCGGTGTCGGTCAGTCACGGAGCTGAGAAGTGAGAACGCAGAACGCTGCCGGTGGAGCGGTGGTGAGTGGCTGACGAATGGATGGAACAGCGAAGTGTGAGGTGAATGCGGTCGGACCACTGACGAGAGAGAGAGGTGGTTGAGGCGATGGAATAGAGAGAGAAGTACAGAGCGGTGGACGGTGGTGGATAGGGGAGGGAGGGAGAAGAACATGGGGCCGGCGCCGGGGCTCATGTGCCCGTATTTATGTCCTCGCTTCGCTTCCCATCTCCTCCCTCCTCTGCATGGTGAAGCAGCCGATGGAGGAGCCGAGCAGAGCACAGGTGTGAGGTGGGTTGGCCGCCGCCAAGCAGGGTTTTATAAATCGTTTAAAATCGATCGAAGGTGAAACCAATCCACCAATCCGGTTCAGCTACAGATGATCAGTTTTCGCTCAAAAACAAATTTAAGTACTATAGCAAAATTCCGATTTTTCTGATCAGTCAACCGATTTTTAGAACTATGGAAAATTGAATTTGGAGTGATTTTTAAAACCTTGCCGGAAAGGCAGTGTGGAACTTGAGTGTGACATCATGCATTGCGAGAGGCCCCGGAACGTCTCTTTCCGAGCTCAGTGACCGACCGTTTGGTAGGACTGAAATCGAGTTGTTTTGTGTGAACATGGTGCGCGTATTTTTGAGTTCGAGACTAACTCAAAATTGAAAAATATTACTAGTATGCATGTCGTGTTGTACGTATGAAAAATGGTAAGTGTACTGCTGTGTTATGGTTGTGGTGCTGTATCCGCAAACTCACACGGCCGCCGCAAAAGTCACGATCGGCCAACAACGGAAGACGACCGATCGCTCGCAGAGCAGATCCCCGGCCGTCAGCACGCCTGCCATGGAACCGCAGCAGGTGGAGCGTGTCTCCCCAACGCCCGGCACGCGACGAAACGCGCCACTGATCCATGACGGCGAGCCGTTGCCACGTGTGCGCACATGGACGCCGTTGACCGTACTAGCCACGTGTAGCTTCGTTGGTCACCGAGGGGACGAGGTGGCCAGCCGCATCATTTTTTTAAAGCCTCTTCTACAATATAGCTGTAATATCTATTTTATATGCAGTCATACACTTACACCTCAACACGCACCAACACACTTCACGTACAATTTTAGACTTACAACTATACTCACCGACGGAGATCGTGTCTTTTCAGAGAGATCACCAAATCCAATTAAGGTTGGTGGGTGCTTGCCGGGCCGAGATGAAATTCCATCGTGAGACCTCATGTGTTGGCTCGAACAAGCCTACATAACCAGGTTGGCATTCTCCTGCAAACAAGAAAGCAAGTGTTCAATCTGATTGCTCACTAATTATAGGAACAATTGATGTGAACATATGCCAATGCACTGCATCTGCTACACATGAACCTATTGACCAGAAGAAACACCTAATAATTCACTCCATAACGCACTTGATACATTTAAAGTAACCATGTAGCTAGTTTAAAGATTCAAATCCTAAAATTACAAACAAAGATCTATGAATGAACTAAAAAAGAATAGTTATAATACTTTGAGAAGATACCTGCTGAACAAATGTAAAAGCTACACTAGAGTGTAAGATTGGTCAAAATTTTCTTGGATAATGTGGTACGCTTGCCCACAGAACCAATATTAATACGTCTATTTCAAAATCCCTCACTGTCTCATATAGGTTCACTCCATAAAGGAAAAATGTATAACAACGATTCCCAAAGAATCTACTCATTGTCTCAATTCACGCTTCACTAATTCAAACAATGATCCATACAAAGCCATTACTGAGGGCGATCAATTGGAATCAATCAAAAGGAAAAATGGTGTGGTAGAGGCAAGCCAAGGAGTGACAAACCCTCCCCATGCGCCGACGACAAGTGCCACAACTGTGGCAAAAAGGGGCACTGGGCACATGATTGCCGTGCGCCCGAGCGCCGTGACCGTGGGAGTTAGGGGCGCGCCCGCCAGGGAGGAGGGCGAAACGAGAAGGCCCACCTGACGGAAGAAGGCGAGCAGGAGTCGCCTTTGCTGCTAGCGCAGCTTTGTTCTCTCGGGGACGTCCTAGAGGACGGAGAGCATCAGAAACTTGAGCTGGACGAGGTCCGGGCTCATGTTCACCTGGGAAGGGAGGAAGACGCCGTCGAGGATGTCTGGTACCTCGATTCAGGGGCTAGCAGCCACATGAGGGGTAACAAGACGGCCTTCACAGAACTTGACTCCGCCATCTCGGGGTCGGTCAAGTTTGGGGACGGGTCAGTGGTGAAGATTGAGCGACAAGGCACGGTGGTGTTCAGGGGCCGGAATGGCGAGCACCGCGCGTTGACCGGAGTCTACTTCATCTCACGTCTGAAGACCAACATTGTGAGTCTCGGGCAGCTAGACGAGCGAGGGTGCCAGATATTGCTCGAAGATGAGGTCCTCCGCGTCAGAGACCGAGAGCGGCAGTTGCTGCTTAAGGTGAACCGCGGGAGGAACTGTCTCTACACCACCAAGCTCCAGGTGACACAGCCGGTGTGCCTAGCGGCGAGGCTTGGTGACGATGCGTGGTTGTGGCATGGGCGGTTTGGTCACATCAGCTTCGATGCGCTGGCAAAGCTAGCTCGGTACGATATGGTGCGAGGCCTTCCCACGATCGAGCATGTCGGGGAACTGTGTGACAATTGCCTCGCCGGGAAGCAGCGGAGACAGTCGTTTCCGTGCAAGGTGACATACCGTGTCGAGGGTCTTCTGGACCTCATGCACGGTGACATGTGTGGGCCAATCACCCCGCCGACGTATGGGGGTCGGCGCTACTTCCTCCTACTGGTGGATGACTGCAGTTGGTACATGTGGTTACGACTGCACACCACCAAAGACGAGGCAACCAGAGCCATCGTAGAGTTTCAAGCGCGGGTTGAGACCGAGACGGGTCGAAAACTGCGCGTGCTGAGGACTGACCGGGGTGGAGAGTTCACCTCGGTGGAGTTTGGTCGGCACTGCGCCGAGAAGGGTGTGGAGCGGCATCTCACGGCACCATACTCGCCGCAGCAGAATGGTGTCGTGGAGAAGAGGAACCAGACCATCGTCGGCATGGCAGGAGCATGTTGAAGGCTAAAGATATGCCGGCGGCGCTCTGGGGCGAGGCGGTGAGCACGGCGGTGTTCATCCTTAACCGCTCGCCGACCAAAGCCGTAGCCGGGAAGATCCCCTTCGAGGCTTGGCACGGGAGAAAGCCAAACGTGTCCTTTCTCAGGACATTCGGCTGCGTGGCGCACGTGAAGACGGTGAAGCCACACCTCGGCAAGTTGGAGGATAGGAGCACCAAGATGGTGCTCCTTGGCTACGAAGCCGGGAGCAAGGCGTATCGCCTATATGACCCTGTCGGGAACAGGGTGCATATCTCCCGGGATGTCGTCTTCGATGAGGCGGCAAACTGGAACTGGTCGAGGACCAATGCCGATGAAGGAGAGGCAGGCTCACGGAGCTCCTTCTCCTTCGAACACCCCTCGGAGATAGAGGAAGTGGGCTCAGCTTCAGGGGGAGTTGAGCGCGGTGATGCCAGAGGTCGGCGCGAACCGGGGTCGACAGAAATTGGCTGCACCGCGCGACTCAGAGTTGACAGGGCAAGGCCCGAACTTCGAAGATCATCGAGTCGAGAGGACTCTAACTCCGACGGTCGGCGCGATCAGAGGTCGGGCAGTCGACGTGACCAGAGATCGGACAGTCGGCGCGACTCAGCAGCGACTAAGGGTCGGCGCCATGCCGAGGCTAGAGGTCGGCGGAGCCCGGGATCAGCAAGTCAGGAGAACTTGAATCAGGCTGGGCAGAGCGGCTCCAGGCCTGGTAGTCGGCGCGATCAGAGGTCGAGCGGTCAGCGCAGCGACAGTCGGCAAGACCAAGGGTCGGGCGGTCGGCTCTAGCGTGACTCGAGGCTCGAGGGCCGGGGTCAGCGTGGAGGCTCGGGGTCTGAAGATCGGCAGAGCGACTCAGACACCGCGAGTACAGGAAGCTCAGGGTCTTCTTGGTCGGGGAGATCGACAGCGAGACTAAGGTTCGTGTCACCACCTACCGACCGCTCTCCCGACATTGATGCGGCGCAGGACGAAGGGCTGCTGAGGTATCGGTCGATCAATAATTTGATCGCCGTCCCTCAACACCTGAGGAGAAGGGCTCAAGTGGAACGCAGCGCGCAGCAACTGCTGACAGTGACTGCTGAGGAACCAAGCACGTTCGCAGATGCCGAACGCAACTCATGCTGACGGAAGGCCATGGCAGAGGAGATGCGCTCAATTGAAGAGAACTGCACTTGGGAGCTAGTGGATCCGCCGACCCGATGTCGGCCGATCGGGCTCAAGTGGGTCTTCAAGGTGAAGCGCGATGCCAATGGGAAGCTGGTGAAGCACAAGGCGAGGCTGGTTGCCAAGGGGTATGTGCAGCGATAAGGAGTGGACTTCGACAAAGTATTCGCGCCGGTTGCGCGGATGGAGTCGGTCCGACTCATGCTGGCGTTAGCGGTGGAGAGAGGCTGGCAGGTCCATCACATGGACGTGAAGTCTGCATTACTCAACGGAGAGCTAGCCGAGGAGGTGTTCGTAGAACAACCGCCAGGCTTCGTTGAGAAGGGTGAAGAGCACAAGGTGCTTCGGCTGCGGAAGGCACTGTACGGGCTCCGACAGGCATCGCGAGCGTGAAACACCAAGCTGGATGCAAGCTTGAATAAGCTTGGCTTCACCAGGTGTGTGGATGAGCATGCGCTCTACACACGACGCTCCAGGGGGAGCACGCTGATCGTCGGAGTCTACGTCGACGATCTTATCATCACCGGCGCTAAGAAGGAGGACATCGAGACGTTTAAGCAAGAGATGACGTCTTTGTTCAGGATGAGCGACATTGGGTTGCTATCCTACTACTTGAGCCTCGAGGTGATGCAGGAGGGAGGAGTCATCAAGCTCTCCCAGTCCGCCTACGCGGCGAAGCTCCTAGAGAGGGCAGGCCTCTCGGAGTGCAAGGCAGCACAGACGCCGATGGAGGATCGGTTGAAGCTGTCGAAGAGGAGCACAGCGCCGACCGTTGATGCGTTTTGGTACCGAATCATCGTCGGTGGGCTGCGCTACCTGGTGAACACACGGCCGGACATTGCGTTCACCGTAGGGTTCGCAAGCCGTTTCATGCAAGATCCGAGGGAGGATCACCTCGCCGCTGTCAAGAGGATCCTACGCTACGTCGCAAGGACGCAAGGCTATGGAGTCCAGTACAGCAGGACCGACGGAGGTTCACTGAAGCTGACCGGGTTTAACGACAGTGACATGAGCGGCGACACCGACGACCGAAAGAGCACAACCGGCGTCGTGTTCTACCTGGGGCACAACCCCATTAGCTGGCAGGCCCAGAAGCAGCGAGTGGTAGCTCTCTCGACGTGCGAGGCGGAGTACATCGCTGCGGCGACAGCTGCATGTCAGGGTGTGTGGCTCCATCGACTGCTGTGCGAGCTCTCAGGAGAGGAGCTGCAAGCGCCGACACTGATGGTGGACAACAAGTCCGCCATCGCCCTGTGCAGTAACCCCGTCCTTCACGACCGTAGCAAGCACATTGACGTGAGGTATTACTTCATCCGTGACTGCGTCGAGGAAGGGCGGATCATCCTCGAGTTCGTCGAAACCGGTTGGCAGCTCGCAGACGCACTCACCAAGTCACTTGGGCGCGTCCGATTCCTGGAGGCTCGGTCTTAGGTCGGCGTGATCAAGGTGACTGAGGAGCAGCATAGTTAAGGGGAGATTGTTAGACATAACAACCCTGCTGCTCCGTATCTACTCCTTCGGCAGTTCTCAAGATGATAAGACGGCGCGACGGGACACCACAGTAACAGCACAGACGGCGACGTGTGACAAGCGACATGCGCAGTGTGACAGTAGACGTCGAAGTCAAAAAATGTACAATAGAGTAGTTGGTAGTTGTAGAAATTTACTGCTGCGCTTGCAGCGCGTGTATAAAACTCGAAGGCTTTCCTCCACGTAGTAGAGAGCAATAGAAGCAAGTAGCAAGACAGTTCACTCGCCAGTTCGCATGTGTTTTGTCTTTGTGCTTCTCCGTTGCGCATCACGCCACAGGGGTCGAGAGTGAGTTTATAGAAGTCGGCCAGGGGTCGACAAGGTGTGTGCTGCAGGTGCAAAATCATTGAGTGACCAACAGTGGACCCTTACGCGTTCTATGACGCCATCACCAAAGACTTCAAGGTGCGAACGTATGTAATAGCGTGCTATACACAGTATGAAGTTTTCCAATTTAAATTCGCGCGTGCTGTTTGATTAGAGTGAGAGCGAAAACTGCTACGACGTGCGTCGGAGATCATGGGACGAGCTGGACAATGCGCTCGCCACGGACGCAGGCCGAGCACAACTCAGCCGTAAATTCAACATGTGCGAGTAAGTATATTTCCCACACAATTTCCATGAATTTCTTTGATCACAACCGTGGCCCGCTCCGAATGTTTGGTTGCGCGCGCACGCAGCGGCAAAGTGGAGGCGATCCCGGACCTGCTGGACACGGCGGTGGTCTACGGCGCGATGATGGACTACCCGACGTCGTCGGGCTTCCTGACGCCACTCCCGGCGTACCCGGTCCGCGCGATGTGCCGCGCCATCGACCACCCGCGCTCCGGCGCCGACGACGTCCTCTCCCGGGTCCGGGACGCCATCAACGTGTACTACAACCAAACCGGCGCGACGCCCTGCTTCGGCGCCGCCGAGGAAGACGACCCGTACGGCATGTTCTCCGGCTGGAACTGGCAGGCGCGCACGGAGATGGTGTTCATGACCGCCGCGGTGCGCGACGGCGGCGTGCTCCCGCCGTCGCCGTTCAACTTCACCGAGCTCCTCGACGAGGGCCGGAGCTACACCGGCCTGCCGCCCCGGCCGCTCTGGATCGAAACCGAGTTCGGGGGCTTCGTAAGTACACCTGTCTTAATTGGGCTGCATGTTCCACATACATCTTGGGCTGGGATAGAGTTCACTGTGCTGGTATGGGCCGATTAGCTTGTCAGGGAAGCTTGGGTTAATTTTTGCAGGGCCGTTTGGGTCAAATTTGGCCAGCCCATTTTATTGTTTTGAAAATTTTCTTCTTATTTATTGTAAAGGGGGAAGGGGATAATTTTGATTGTTTCATCCAGGATATTGGGAACGTGTTGAGGAGATCTGGTAGCAACATCGTCTTCTTCAACGGGCTGCGGGACCCATGGAGCACTGGCGGGTACGTATCAATTTTAAACAAAATATAGCCGTTTTTATATAATTTGAAATAAAATTCAGTTCGGATGGACTGAAACAGCGTAGTTTTAGACCTCCTTTGTAACGCGAGATTTTTTCTGTTTTCTGCGTTTTTCTCGTGAAAATGAACTAATTCTCGTGAAATACCTGTGAGATTTTTGTAAAATTCCTACGTTCCAAAAGAGGCCTTAGAACGTTGCACTAATGTATTTGCATCTCGAGTATGTTCTGCAGAGTACTGAAGAGCATTTCGGACAGCATCATCGCGCTGGTCGAGCCACAAGGTCCGTCAAGCTATCACAAATTTCTCAGGTCAAATCTTTCAGTTTGCCTTAAATAAATTTAATTTATTATCGTCACAACAATTTAAGATTGGAACGCAGTGAAGAAAACAAAATCTGACGTGTTTTCGGCAACTGCTTTCAGGTGCGCATCACGTCGACCTGAGATTCTCCAACAAGGACGACCCGGACTGGCTGAAGCAGGTGCGGGTGAAGGAGACGAGGATCATAGCGCGGTGGCTCAGACGGTACTACAGCGACGAGGGCATCACCTCATCGTAGGAGCCATTCGGGCTCCAGCCTCCAGCACCTCCATCCACCATGAATCGCCATCAGCAGGAACAAGATGATGGTTTGTGTTCTAGTATAAATCATTCGTAGATTACGTCCACAAACACGCGGCAACACCTCGATGATTTTGAGATCCTTTGCACAGTGTTCCACCTATAGTAACACGATCATGGTGGGTGCTACCCGGCCGCTGCGCTTTCTATCCTCCTGGAGCACCACGCCGCAAAGGAAACAGAGCACGCCCTGTTCCGAAACGTGCACGCACCCACCATTTCGCGGAGATCTGCAATGAAGACAACGTGAGAAAAGCGCCAGTTCCAGGCAGGCAGAGTGCCCTTCTTGTGGCGACGCGGAAGCAACCGGCGGCGGCGGCGCATGTGAGCGGCCATGACCGATGATGGAAAGGGAGGAAACACGGGCACCAGACGTCCAAAAAGCCCTCTTCAACCCAACACGGTGCCGGATCGCAGGGGCAATAACAAGGTCCACTACACTAACCCCTGGATCAGTCGCCGTCAACCACGGATGTAGGATCTAGCAGAGCAGTTTGAATGCCACCTTTTCATGCGTCCAATTGCGTCGCGTCATAAGAGAGACTCGCGCGCGCAACATGCTCACATGATCGAGCGCACGCATGATGATATGAGAGAGAGAGAGTGGAACGGGACCAGGGCTGCTGCAATGCATGCGTCGCCCATGGCGCCCGATCTGCATCAGCAACAGCGGCCGGCCGGGAGCAGGACCACTGGAGTTTTCGCGGCACATGTGGTTACGGTACTACTAGCACGCACCACCAGGAACGCACTGTGCGCGAACTGATACCCCATCATGGCCGGAACCGGTTGATCAGGCCGAGCAAGCCGCACGGAACCTCCACCTCGCTTCTTCTTCCTCCTTGCGAGTTCAGGCTCGCGTGCACAGTCGTCGTCGCCACTGTGCATGCAGCCCTCGTCATCGACCGTGGCCCCCCAAACTGTCCGTGTTCTTGTGCCTACTGTTCCAGAACCTTCAGTACAGTACTGGCACCAGCTTATTGACGCCGCGCTGTGGCTGATGACCACGAGTGACGGGCAGAGAGGGAGGGACGACGACGACCCGCGCATGGGCCGTCGATCGGGACCCTGCCCTTACGCCGTGACACGTAGGCAGCGGCAGCGGCGGGTTCCTTGCTTCCTTCCTGCACGGAGGTCGGAGGGAGCCAGCCAGCAATGGCGAGGAGGAGGAGGGCCACCGAGTGAGTGGGCGAGGGGGAGGAGTAAAGGACCAGCTCCTGTTCCTCGCTGATCTTGGCGTGCGGCTCGCGCGTGCATCATGAGGCTGCACCAGCAGGTGCACGAACCGCTTTGGCTCTTGCTTGCTCACTACTGGACGAATGCTCCTGTTGCAGCGTGAGCTCTGAGGTGTCGTGGCCTCAACAACTTTCCAGCCTCTTTTCATGATCAGTTGACGACCCTTCCTTCCGTCCCGGTCTGTCGTCTGCTACAGTTATACTAACACACACGTACGAGTACCACATAACTGTGGTGACCTGACCTAACCGGCGGCCTACTGGAACACTGCTGGTTTCAGTTTCACCGCGAGATGAAACCAACTTACCCGTTGCAAGGTCGATCAGCGCTTTTCAGCAGAGCAGCAGTGCCATGCATACGTACATACATCCCGACACTGCTCACACGGTCACCAGGAGCACCTGCTTGCGTCCAGTTTGTCTCCCTCCTCTCCACTCGTCGCCAGAGGCAGAGCCCTCTTCGTGCTGTGCTGACATGAATAAAGGTATGCAGAGAGGCGGGTACCAGCTGCACGACGCCATGCAGGCCCTGCGATGGCCAAAAGGCCCCTGCCGAGCACAGACCAGTTCCTTCCTCCTCCCCATCATCGATCGCCTCCTCATCTTCTCCATCACGTCAGGTTCCAGTAGTGCGCGAGAAGCCCAAATCATCTGCTGCCCCTCTGCTCTACGCATCCCCAGCCACGACACGCGCAAAGATACGTGCGAGAGATGGCAGACGCACAGCACTTTGGGGTCTTGCGGCTCGGTGCAGAGAACTATAGCAGCACACGGTACAGCGACCACGGAGGAGATGACATCAATGGTCCCGTGGCTCCAACGATCACAGTTCACCCGGCGGGATCCTGCAGAAAAAAAAAAGAGCTTCGTCAGAATGGTAATAGTGGCACTTGCCTCCTTCCAAAAGACAGGTAACTTAAGCATGACAATTATGCAAGGGAATATGAAGCTGCGTGCTGTTTCCCTCATATAATTAGTACAAGAAACTATAGAATCTCAACAGGTTTCGATGCAGCAGATTAGACTTTCTGTGCATGTGGCATGTGAGCGTTTGCCATGATGTTCATGCGCAATGCTCGCCAATATCGGCGCATATAGGAACCATTGACAATCTATAAGTAATTTGAAGTTCATGCATCCTCAGCTAAGACATCCTAGCAAAGTTTAAAAATTGATGAGATATTACAAAGAAATATTTCAAATGATGACATTCTAACATGGTTCTGTATCTGTTACTAGCAACTCTCTTTTTTATAGCATTAAGCTTTCGGTTGTAATAACATGCTTTGATGACAATTTCGACACCAGATCCACTACCTTGTACAATTTCAGTTTGCTGATACAGGAACTTTTAATCAGAACCTAACCCGATATATCTGAGGCAAAACTGGTACAACTTAATTGCACACTGCCAAGGTGGTACACTGGTGAACAGAGGAGGGTAACATGGCTCTCAAGGTTTTATTCCAGTATCTGCATGGACTTGGCAAAACAAAAATGGTGGTACGAAAAGGGACCGAGGGTCATAAGAGTAAACAAAACCAGGAGCAATGGCATGTGTCCCCTTATCTTGAGTTATCTTGTATTCAATTCCACGAGATACCTGCCCTGTCATGTGCATGCACCGAAAACCCAAACCTGCATTAGCAAAAGTTTGGGCAGGTGAGCTGCATGATTGAGTTAACAAAAGGACCTGCTGCGTGGTTCCCTACTAGTACTTACATGGTCGTGTTTAAATAGGATGCATTTGGTCAAAATTCATAAGTTGTGCATGCACTACATCAATGGTCAAGTGAGTACCCATGATCCAGTAGTCAGTTAGACAGTAGAATCTGCACTCCTTTGACGAATTCATAATAAATAAAAAAAGTTGGTTCATGGTCAAAGTAATACGAGCAAATATGCAAGTGGTGTTAATAATAAAGTGTCCAAGTTACACATGCATGATCTGTGATTCTTGTGCACTGGGTTTGACTATGTTCCAAATTTTCAGTATATTCATTATGTCATATACAACTTTCATACCTCGAAGTTATTAAAACCATTTTCTCTATCATAAAACAGAAAATAGCCTATCCCACTTCAGCAAATGATGGTCTATCATTTGCATGGAGAGCTGCAATGGAGTACCCTTTACGGCTTTTATTGACAAGATTCCAGGAACAAACTGAACTAAATCGTTCATGTCCCATGTTCCAAGAGATGCTAAACATAGAGCCATAGGCATGTATTTTAATCAAATTTATCAATGCTATCAAGTATAGGAATTATTCCAGGGCATTGTACAGGTGGCTAGTGACTCAGTTTCCCTTGCGGCAGCTCTCTAAGGTTATGCACATAGAAAAATGCACAAAAAATAATTTATGGATGTTTGCATCAAATAAGAGAAAACTGTAGGGCTGCACGTTGTACACATCAGTGGAGCAAGGAACTGGGACACAAATCTACCATTGAGTTATTGGAAACTGGAGACAGATCTTTTTGCAGGTTCAATCTTGATCCTGTTCCCCATTCCAATGTTCGAATATTTCGGCGCTTGGGAACTTGAAGCCACAGGAACAGAAAGCAGGACAGATTAGCCTAACGCCACGTGAGATTATAATCACAACTTCACATTTCTAGCACTGAACTACTCGCTCGTTCTTTAATAGATGTCGTCGTTGATTTTTAAATTCAACTTTGACTATTTGTCTTATTAAATTTTTTTTTGATAAATTTCATATCTTTTGATATAAATTGATTTATCATTAGAGTTATTTGAATCACAACTTAAAATTTTACACATTCGAGCAAAATTTTTGAATACAAATGGTCAAAGTTGATTGTAAAAAAAGTCAACAGTGACATCAATTTAAGAACAAATGGAGTACAAAGAAAAGTAAAGCCAGACAAAAATATATTCTTTATTTTTTTTTAATATTTATTGGTAAGTAATGATCCAAATGTTAGAAAGAAGCGATCAAAGGAATAACGTGGCAATTATCTTTCAAGATCTGTTCAGCCACTGATATGGCTGCACTCTGGACCGTGTCTGCTAACAGAACATCAGGCCCTAATGGCCCCTCTGGTTTCCCAAAGGTTGACAAACTGAATAATACTTAAACATTAGCAGATATTAGTCAGCATACAATGTATGTAACCATGTACCGCAGTTCACTACCATGTGATGGAATACTTGTCTCCAAAGTACCAAGCAAAGCGACATTGCTGATTTTGTCCTTAATATTTTACAGTATTGGATACAGATCTGTCATTAAAAATTTAATAAAACAGATCACCAAAAGTTCTGGATCCCGATCCTCCAGCAACATGATGTGCTCCCTAAATGCTCGATGCACGTTAAGAGAGCGCCAATATACATAAAGGTCAGCTAACACATGCAACAGAGTAGTATTCTCCCTTTGGTACACCCAGTGTCCTCAACATAGGCAGGTTGTCCTACAGCGACGGTTTGAATGGAAAAATAATTTCTTGCAGCCAATTCAATTCATTGTGCAAGAATCCAACGAGAACCAGGTTGTTACTTGGAAGCCTTGCTGCCCTATTAGGTGGTCAGCCACCCATTCAATGAGACAGGCCTGACATAACCCTTGATTGTATTGAATCTGAGATCAGAAACTGGCTGGTTCTAGACTGTGCATAATAGTGCGTGATAGTTAGAGCACACAGCCCATACACCTCAAGTGTCACTGTGTCACATCCTGAGAGATCAGTACCCTGAACAAGTTATTGCCTACCAGCTATACCAAACGGACCACAAGTGTGAACTGCTTGCTATTACCAATCTATCAGACCATCATTTCACCAACTAATAATCTATCCTATGTACTCGAGCAAAGTTCCTAACCAGCGCTTTCTTTCACCGTCCTAGAGGCCAATAGAACTGAAACCTCATGCAACACAACGAAAGGTTAAAATGAGGAGCTAATGACAGTGGTCACACACATAGGCTCCAACCACCAGAGCACATGGAAAGAAATGGTAGGGCCTACGGCTCTCCACCTCCCTGGATGGCTGTGGTTAGGCCACAATGGCCAGCACCAACTTTGAAGTGCCACCACCTGATCGTTCCTCATCAGCTACACACAACCTACATATTCAAACCTCAGCACCTCTGAAGCCCTTCGCTTTGATTCTTCCTGTCTAGCCAAGATTAAAAATTCCTGCCCTCTCCAAAGATCAAATGCACCAAGACCTCATGTACAAGGGAAAAATATATTAATACAGCACACCGGCCCCCGGTCCCGAAGTTCTCCTTGGTAGGCTATAAATGCCTGGCCACGACACCTGCATGGTTCTCTACTCGACACACCATCACTGCCGCTTCTCTCCACCGGCAAACCTTTGCTGCAGACAAGAACCCAACACACTCGTTCGCTCTAACTAACTCTCTTTCCTCCAGCAGAGAATGGCCATGAATCATATCTCCCAGGAACACCCCCAGGTCTGGCCCTGGGGTGTGGCCATGTACACAAACCTACACTACCACCACCACTACGAGAAGGAGCACCTCTTCGAGAAGCCGCTCACGCCAAGTGATGTTGGAAAGCTCAACAGGCTGGTGATCCCCAAGCAGCACGCCGAGAGGTACTTTCCCCTCAGCGGCTCCGGCGAGAAGGGACTGATCCTGTCCTTTGAGGACGAGGCTGGCAAGCCATGGCGGTTCCGGTACTCGTACTGGACGAGCAGCCAGAGCTACGTTCTGACCAAGGGCTGGAGCCGGTACGTCAAGGAGAAACACCTCGACGCCGGCGACGTTGTGCACTTCGAGAGGATGCGTGGCCTCGGCATCGGCGACCGTCTGTTCATCGGCTTCAGGCGCCGCGGCGAGAGTGCAACAACACGGGCCGTGGCGCCGCCGCTGCCCGCTGTGCGCGTCGCGGCGGCTGCACAGAGTGCCGGTGAGCAACAGCCATGGAGCCCAATGTGCTACAGCACGTCAGGCTCGTACCCCAACAGCCCAGCCAACTCCTATGCCTACCGTCACTCGGTGGACCATGATCGCAGCAACACGCCCCACGCAGGTAAAAGACTGAGAACAAGAAACGGAAAAGCACAGTAAAGTCTCATACCTCTCACACAGCTGCTGCTTGACAATCGCAGGAGAATCAAGTGCAGCTTCAGTGCCATCAAGAAGGCTACGGCTTTTCGGTGTGAACCTCGACTGCGGGCCGGAGCCGGAGGCTGAGACACCAACAGCAATGTACGGCTCCTACATGCAGCAGAGCCCAACGTTTCCAGAACCGAGTACCTGGTCAGCACTGCAAAACCAGTCGAATTAGATGCACGCATACAAAAAAAAAATATTCCTCCTCTAGTTAACAACAACATAACATCACAGGGGCAGTCCGTGACCGAATGCGGAGATCTGAGGCCACGCTCGCAGAATCCAAACAAGCTAGAGACTAGTTGCTATCAGCCTAGCACTACTTCAGCTAAGTGACGGGCCTGAATTGACCTGTGGAACGAAAAGGGAAGGAAGTGGAGACTGACGAGATCCCTTGTTTCCCGGGCAATCTTCCTTCCATCTCCAGATTGCCTTTTGCTGTTTTTTTCTCTTTTCTCCCCTCGTCTTCCAGAACCCCAGCTTACTGTGCGGGATCTGTCATGCTTTGTGGGAGGCTTCAGGAAGCATCAAGTTGAAAGGGAGTGGCAGGAAGAGATGTGCGTGTGTATGTGTCATCTGTCAAAGAGCAAACTGTTAGGCCAATTTATCCAGTGCTGCCTCCTCCCCATCTCTTCTGTTCTACAGTTCCAAAGTTTATTCATGTAATCAATTGCTGCTGCATGCTTTCACTTCATTCAATCGATAGGTTCAATCAGCGCTTTGACATACGAAGGGGTAATCAGGAAGTGCAAAAGCAATATATTCAATCTTTTTCAGATGGAAAGTAGCGTGGCAGTGTTGTTCGAGGAGATATTATGGGAGAACATCCCTTATATGCTACCACTATTTTGACTGCTAAAACCCAACGTGCCAAACAATTTCATGATCTATTAGGAGTACCATTCAAAGAGAAAAAAAAAATTAACGCCCTCCCTTACACGTCTCATATTTGTAATCTATACCCCTCCATGCCATCTAAATTAGATAAAACATTAGAGCGAATCAAATGAAATATTTGCCCTTTCTGAGTTATGTCTAAATGTGTGAGCTAACTTCGTCAGCTTGCGCAACTTTAAAGTTGCTGATACATGATACAAACTTGAGCAAACTAACTGTTTTAAATGTGCTTTCTATTGAATCTAACAGTACTTCAGGGGTAGTTTGGCCAGCATTTGGTTGACAGAATTGACAGAAAGGGCAGAGCTTATAAAGTTGAGTAACTAGGGGAGAGAAGAGAGATGCAAGAATTGATGGTAGATGAGGGAATGGCGCTCAAATAGTGGCATAAAAGGGATATATAGCGGTAACTACAAAGTAAAATTTGCAAAACACCAATACTAAAAAATGATGGGGTATAATTGTATAAACGATGCCGACACCTGGGATTTTCTTGTCGTTATTATTTAAGGGCGGTCTCCACCTTTCTGTTCCCTCGGGAGAAAGGCTCAGCAAAAGTTTTAGTGTGCAAGTGGGCTCAAATTGCCCTAGCAGGATAGTAAAAGAAAAGGCTGTCTAAGATGATGACCTAACAGGCAGGTATAAACGCAAAAGGCCACAAAACTCCAATAAGCATCAAGATTCCACACAGCAAGTATCAAAAGAAAAACAGAGAACTGTCTCCTGCTTTTGTGGCCTATGGAAAGTGGGGAAATAGCCTGTACGAGGCTAACAACAGGTTATTATTTAGACCAGTCAACAAAACAAAGCAGATACCTAGCGCAGTAGTATGACCTAACCAGCTTTTCACTGATAGATGGCAAGCCGCAGTTAGCTATAAAGAGATATACTGCGTTGTCAACTTGTGGAACAAATCAAAGCTAAAAACAAACACATGATGGATCTCTATTAGAGGCCTAATAGCTAGACCACAAAATTCAGTGACGTTTGTCAATTCTTAGACTGTCTAATACTACAAGATTCCAGGTCATAGAGGTAGGTATGCTATATAATGCTATAACTGGATACAGAAACAGAGACAAAACTGTTAAACAAGATCCTGGAGCCTTGAATTGATTAATGGAACAATGACTGAGGCTTCAGATTCATCTGAACAGGATTTGTGGCCACAGTGGTAATTCATGATTAAACAAGTAGGTTAGCTACCGTATCAACAACAAGATTTCCTGTCTGCTTACTACGAAGTCTAGAGCACAAGCCATGTGCAGGGGAGCTTTTCTTAGTGGCAAAAGATGAACCTTATCCCAGGGTTACATGATTAAGACTTTTGAACATCATATAGTTTATCTTAACGTTAGCGCAAATGGATCATGTGAGTGCCATAATGATAAAGTAGACTCACCCTACTGAACACATACCGAGGAAAATAAAATATCAAAGAGGTGTAACTACAAAGTACAATCTAATCACGTCATCCATGTAAAGGATACATAGAAATCTTCAAGTATTTACCTTTTGATGCAAAACACGGAGCTGCCAAGGAAAGAATACATATAAAAATGCCATAATGGTGAGGGCACTAGAACTAACCGTCACAAGATTTAACAGCCACCCATGATGCAGACGTATCAGATACAAGCGATGGTCCCCTGTGGGCAAATGGGTAGCAGAGCCCCGACCCACAAACTAGGGCACAGGGGCCACCAACTCAGACTGGACCAACAAAATGCTAGCCATTATACGTCTATCAGGCATCAGCCACTTAATTTCCTAGCTTTCCAAGAAGTCACTGCCTTCATCAGGCTCATGAGCATGGTCCACAAGAAACGTACCAGCTACCCCGATGAATGGTACTCCTAAATCAATGTTTTAGGTTTTTCTCAAACTTTGCTGCTGGTTCATGACCAGCTTTTTGTGCATATACAGTACTTTCCTTGAGAAACAGATGCGGGATGCACAGGTCAGTGGACTGAACTCTCTAAGGACCTAACATATATCCAGATGCACTAATATGTGGAAACCACAGATACATCAATATCAAGTTGTTAATGTCTTAATGATACAAATTACAAAGACAAATGTCCAGACTGTAGACTGTACTTATCTCTCCACTCATCGTCCATATATTACACGAACAAATCTCCAAATACTGATAGCTATTTTGGATACTGCAATTCTATTTCTTGAATAACAGTTTGCAAAATGAAAAAAAAACTGCATGTTCTAGATAATAACTAAAAAAAAACAGATTTATTAACTCGATATTGGCGCCAAGCCAAATGGTACATAATTATTGGTGCAGAACTACAGTTTGAAAAGAAAAGAAAAAGGTTTAGTGCTTCAGGACCACTTGGTCGTCAAATGCTTAACCCAGAAAGTAATAGTTATAAAATCAGGCTAAAAATGATGTGGATAAAAATCCTACCTAAAAATGTTTATGTAAAAACAACACACTCAATTAAAATGATGTCCAGCGCAAGATAGCGAAGTTCAATATAAAGAATTTAAACTAACGCGAAATTTGAGAAATTGCAAAAGACAAAAAAAGGAAGAGCACCTGAGCAGAGGAGAATGTAACAAAGATAACCAGAGCTTGTCATTTTGGAGTAGAAATAAAAATGTGAAGGAAGAATTGTAAGAAGCAATCCAACGTGCGAATCCATCAGTGCAGTTCAGTAAATTACTGCAGAATATACTTATGGTAACCAGTGAATCACATTGCATTCCTCTTTAGGTGGTCAGACCAACAAAAGCATGCAAGAAAAGATCCAACTCCCCTGAGTAGTACTACAAAAAAAAACATACGTAAGAAGATATTGGCTACTATTTATCACACAACTACTGTACACAAATGAGATCCGTTCCGAACTCTATCGATGAAGGCCCACACCTGTTCTTCCATCTGCCATGCACAGTTCCACTGATAGTGCTGATATTGTACCGAATGGGGTCAGTACTCAGTAGCATGACATTAGAGCAGCAGTGGCACTATTCCCGTGACAATAATTTGCTACATGATGGGGGTACCACTGCGAAGGTGATTGCTGCTCCTCGGTCAGTCCTCACGCAGCAGAAGCCCCCACGCGAACATGATCCATCCTTAAAATGGTCAAATCTATTGATTTCTGACAACGACATCTAGGTTGCAATCTTGATGAGGAAATTGATTGCCTCAGATCATGAGGTTCTTGTACATCACGCTTGACGTATTAGGCGGAGGAGGAAAGCTGATTAAACTGAAAGCAAGGGCCAACTTTTCAGTACGGTGTAGGAGTAGGTACTTCTCGAGGTAGCCATCTACATCCTGCAAATCAACATGCGTGTTAATATGCATGGTCAAAATTTCTTTTTCGGAAAATAAATTTCCTCCGGCTAACAGAAATCACTGACTTGAGCCTATAAAACAGCTACTTGATAATATACCAACTCTAATACATCGATGATCGATTATCAAAATTTCAAAGCTTCTTTGAAACGCAGGATTTTCATAAAGATTGTGCAAAAATTTCACAGAACTCAATTTAATTTCACATAAAAAAACGTAGGAATAGGAAAAAATTTCTTCAATCAGGCCTCAACCAAGAAAATGGAACAACGTAGGAATAAGAGACTCGCTGGAAGGCACCTACATCTGACTCGCGGGAAAACGAATTACCCCTCTCCGGATTGGGCATTCCATCGACCACCACCGACGCACGGGGCTCGCGAATCCATCCGCGGCGATAAGACGCGCTCCAACATTCTGCGAGGAAACTACATCGCCCTTCCATGGTGCGTTGGTGGTGGCGCGACGAGAAACAAAGGAAGCCGACCAACAAGGTTGACTGGAGATCGAGCTCGAGCGAGGCAACAGAGAACAGACGACAGGCGAGCAACCGCGCGGCCGCGTTGCCGCCCCGACGTGGATGGAGGCGTGGGGAAATGGCGGTGGGCTAGCTTTTCGGCCTTGGGCTCCTCGTTGTCAGTCCACTAGGCGGAACTGATTCTTCTTGGGCCGATTCGTGCAGAACAATTATCGCGGCGTGGGCAGGAATAGCCACCATCGTGACCGTAATCTGGATCGCGATCCAAACTACGGCTCCGGGCCGTGGTAACGAAGCATGTCAGTAAAAGCGAAATCCATGGGCCAGTGTCTACTGCTGCGACATGCGAGCCGCCGCGCGCTTCTTTCAGTAGGCCCGTCGAAGATGTTGGGTCGGACCGCTATCCAAACTCTAGAACCACGTTTACAAAGAACATGGGCCGTTTTGGTACCTTGCGCGCATCAGATCAGTAGGCCCATCAAAGAAGTTGGACTGCAATCCAAATCCAGGTCTGAGTAGAGGAAGTATAAACCCAAGCGGCCCGTTTACAAACATCCATGAGTGAGATTCTCTTCACGGTACGGATCTTTAGGCTTCGAAATGGGCCTGGACGCCTGGATGAGCAGGGAATTTTTGTTACATGGGCTTTGCGAAGACGGCCGAGTGAGGAATTAATTCGCATGGGCTCCACGCTATGGACCTTCGGGCCTTTGAGACGTGAAAATCATTCAGTAGGCCTAACGAGGCCCAACGAGGAGTAGTAAACACCATTGTTTTTCAAAGGAATTTTGACATGACCGCCCCAATTCGTGCTTGGGCCAGGCCATAACGGCCCGTTCGGCCATGTCTACAGTGGACCCAGCGAAGAGGTTGGATGGCGGTCCAAATTCCGGGCGGGTCGAGTTGACGAAGCATATTACCCAAGCGGCCCGTTTAAAGAAGAATGTTTTTCAACCAAATGGTCAAATGGAGCGTGTTATCTCGAGAATTTATAAATGATTAGATAATATTATAAAAATACAATCTAATACAGTAGTTAATAATAAAAATTTCATCTACCTTTACCTATTAAACGATCGAGACCAAATTTAGCAAAGAAATAACAAATTAAGAACCAATAAGTAGAAACATAGCAGAACAAACGGAAAGCAAGGAAGATCAACAGAAAGAAGAAAAGCAATCTGGTTTGAAAGATCGTTACCCCACCACTGGTAGCAGTGATATGAGTACTAATACCATTAGCACCATTAGTATAACAACACCTTAATTGATCGTAGTAACGTCTGATTAATGGGCTTTCATGAATGCCATTAGCGTAACAACTCGTTGATTAACCGTATTAACCTATGATTAATGGGCATTCATGATTGCCCAGTAATGGTGGCCAACATTGAAGCGAGTGCGATGTGAAAAGAGGAGCAAGCAGAAAGTTAAATCATGAACGGTCAAGATGATTAGAAGGATTGTGATCGAACGGTGCAAATAAAAATGATGATGTGGCTTCATAAGAGATGAGACAGTGAGAGCAATTATACAAGTATTATAGATATTGCTTTTATCAAGGAAATTTTGACCGCCCTGCCAGGACGCAAGCACTTATCAACTACGCCATGGCAGGACGGAGGCACTGATAATACTACATCCGTTCTAAAATATAAGTATTTTTTAGGTTTAAAAAAAGTCAAATTGTTTTAATTTTTACTAATAATATCTATAATGTTACATAATTTTTAATATAAAAATATATTTTTTATGAAAGCTTATTTCATAATGAATCTAAAAAATATATTTTTATATGATCAAATATTATTAATTATATATTATTAGTGATCAAAGTAATAAAAATACTTATGCTCCTACCCAAGTGGTGATTGCCCAACATTTGACTAGGCATTGACATGCGGGGTCAATCCTGAAACCCAAGTCAACCAGGAGCTTGCTAAATCAGCACCGCCCAAACCGATTTAAGTGTGTCCTTCCTGCCGTCCTCACACTCTGATCAACCCCCCCTAACCTTTTGCCAGGATCCATGCATTTCTGAAGAATTATTCTGCTCATCATCCTTAGCAGAGCTTCTTACACGTCCTCTGCTCGATCGCTACTCCTGTCACTTCACTGTCTCAGAGTGACCCTTTCCCTTTCCTGATGTAACGAAAAGATCGCACCGCATTGCCTTTGTTAGTTTTCTTTCAAGGTTCACCGCCACCTCGGCTCACGCTAATCTTTCTGGACTCCGCGAAGACGATCTTTCTTTTCTTCCTCGCCGCCGCGCTTTTTTCAGAAAGGGATGGCCATTATCTATCTACTGTCACCGAAGCGCAGCTCACGGATAACTTTGACATTTATTTTATTAAAATTTTTTGACAAATATTACATATTTTATTATAATTTGCTTTATTACGAAAGTAGTTAGGACTATGAATTATAATTTTACACATTTGAATTAACTTTTAAAATAAGACGAATGAGCAAAGTTGATATATAAAATCGGTATCAATAATTTAAAAACAATTTAAAAACAGAGAGAGTACGTAATTTATCTCTGACCAATTACATGTCACTGTGCCAATCCTTTAATTAGCTCCGAGCATCTATTCTTGCTCCTGAATATGCTGCGCAGAACTGCAACCCAAGCAACGTTACCCGTCACTAACGCTCGCCGGAAATGGAACCCTTCTGCTCGAATAGATCGATACCAAAGTGTCGGCAAATGGAATACCACGCCGGCCGGATCCGGCCGGGGTGCGTGGTTGACGAAATGTCACCCTAGCTAGGTGGTGGCGGTGGTGGTGAGCAGCGAGCTGACGGCCGGAGGTGGACGGCGGAAAGGTTTTCCTCAGCCGCCCCGGCCCGCTCCTCAGTGGACGCCGGATTTGATTCCCGCGCGTGCCTGCGGGTCGTTTCGGAGTCGGCGAACAGGAAAGGTGGATCAGGACGTTTCATCTGTCGCTAATCTCTATCCACTTTATTCAGCTGTTTTATTATCAGTTTCGTGGAGAGAATATAGCAAGCTGACGAGCGACGCGCTTCATCATCATACGATAGCAATTAGAATTCCTTAGCTTCTGCGAGATACAGCACATATCTGAATGAATCCTCAAGTATTGGTTTCCATGTCACCCATAGCTTATCCCAATTAAACTTACTGTCTCAAAATGTGATCCTTGTGTCAGAAAGCTCAGAGAACTTGTTGTTCCTGATGACAGGATTAACTTCTTACACCATTTTATTCAAACTTATCTGCATTTTTTAAATTTTTAGCTGGGACGATCGGTCCAGCAGCGATTTTTTAGAGTAGCTTTCAGTTCAGTCATCAGTGCCTCCTCTCGGAACCTAATGCGTGCCGGCGAGATAACCATTGCCAAAAGCAAGCTTATTTTGCTCCATCGATCTCCGTGCTTGCATAGTTGCAGGCCATCCATCTCACTGCCCCCCGCAATCTCCCCTCCACGATATTATCGAAAAAAGAGAGAGGTTATCAGCAGATTTAATTTGATTTGATTGATTTGATCGATCGATGTGCTACGCGGTAACCGTCTCGGTTGCTTACTTAGCGCAAAGAACGAGCTCAAGAAGCTCCGGCCACGCACCGAGCGAAAGATCGCCGAAAAGGTGCCGCGTGCTCCGCGAATTGGACGTCTCTGTCTGATGAACATCTTGCAGAGGCCTGATGGCTCCGCTGGCTGAATGCTACGTGCGACGGTGAGAAGGACCTGGCCGATCGATGCCGCCGTGATCTTAAGCATGGACGAGGTCAAGATTCTCTCATCAGTGCTTTTTTATGGTGGCGCCGTGCACTCGTGCAGGCAGGTCAGCGACGAGAAGGTTTCATCGGACGTCCGTGACGCTGACATGACCAGCGTGAATTCGTCTTGCAAAGTTGCAAATGGGCTTTTCTTTTTTGCTTTTAAAGTAAGCGTACATTTCATCGGCAAATTAGAGGCGCGTCACGTCATTTCCTACGATGGATTCCATGTCAGGATTCTTCTCCATTCTCATTGAACAAGGTATTCACAAGTTGTTACCTAACAGAACCCTGACATGGAAGCCACCCTCACCCTGCTAAAGCTAGACCCTGCATCCTCCTTCGTCCAGCACCTTGGTGCCACCGCCGTCACCCTCCTCGGCGTCGTGGCTAGCGTGCACGCTGTAGAGCACGTACACCAGCACGGTAACGGCGGAGAAGAACGCGAACCGGACGTACGACTGGCGGCCCAGCGAGCCGAGCAGGAACGCGTTGAGGAAAACGGAGGCCGCGGGGACCCACG
>BCLG01001551.1:32380-43799 GCA_001602295.1 Zoysia matrella | reverse complement strand
GACCCGGAGGCGCCCGGGCCGGGCACCAGCGCCGCCTTGTCCATGGAGGCGGCCACCGCCGGCGCGACGAGAGGCAGGCTAAGGTGTGCTGGCCGCGTGACCACCGGCTACGAGGCCTACGAGGCGTGAGGTGCTTTGAGAGGAGCGGTGGTGGCAGAGATGGAAGGATGCGTGAGACAGGACTCGAGGCGGGTATTTAAAGATGGACGAGGGCAAGGATTTTTCTCCCGGTGATTACTCAGTGGAAAATTAAAAGATAAAACAAAGTAAATGTGTTGGCAGTTTCAAAATTTTATTACAAAGCTAGGATTTATACCAATTCCGTCGAAATGTATGGAGGACAAGATCATCAGATCAGAGCTCTTATAAGCTCCAACTGCACTAACATTTTCCTTTCATTCTAAAAGCAAGGAATTTTATAAGCTAGCAGCTGGAATCTGTCAAGGCTCTCTCGCATCACAATTGTCCAATACATAACTATATCCAAGCTCCATTGATCCTCCAAAGTTAAATTCGCCCATATCCACAGCATCGGTCACTCCCAATTATTCAGACAAAGTGATCTTGTCAAAAGTAAGCATATTCAGCTTTGATCGTGTAATCTCGATTGGAATGTCGCATTTCTCTTCCCTCTTAATACGAAACGTGTTAGACACGATCTTGAAAAAAAAAAGCAAGCATGTTGGTCCGACGCCATGTGGCCGATCATCCAAGCGTAAAAAGATCAGGAGGTTTCTGTCTTTGCTTTGTTTGTAAGAGCAGTTAAACGGCGGAAATCACTGTCGCTATAACGTTTTTATGATGGAGATTGTGTGCTGTGATCGACGGATTATCTATGTGGTCTCCCTTTTTTCTGCAATGAATTTCACGTATGTTGATTAGTGTTATTTTTCTTATGACGCTACTAGTTGGCTCCTGTGAGCAGTACTGCATCAGCTCCAAAACATAATTTTCATGATAATATTTTAAATGCTCAAAATAAATTAGAAATCAACAGAAACAACAAAAACTGTTTCAACCTTTGTAGAAATATATTAATTCAAATATAAATAGCATGTTATGATTATTGGCACATAAATTATATGTTCATATCACGTACCCGTGATCTTTTATTATTACTTTCTTATTATTAGTGGTTGGATCCTTCCGCACACCCTGCACAAGCAAGATCTAAGTACACTGGACTGTCCTTTACTTTAGTAATCAAAGATAAATAGTTTAATTTTGACCAAACATTAAAAAAATACTTTTATATTGTAAGGAGTGAGTAGTTCATATTTGACTAAATTTGAAGCCAAACGTGACAACATCTGGTAGCCAATGCACGCACATGAACGCGCTTTTATGTGACTCCTTTTCAATTTATTCATTCTCTCTCTCTCTCTCTCTCTCTCTCTCTCTCTCTCTCTCACACACACACACACACACACACACACACACACACACACACACACACACACACACACGCACATTTTAGCAATCTCTTTGTCTGAATTTGATAGTTTTCTTTGAAGAAACCACGTGCTAGTAGACTGCAGAAGAGTGTAATTCCAGTAAATGAATTATGTGCATAGCCAAGCAAGAATATTGGAGATCAATTCTGTATACAGCCAAAAGAAGGTGCTAACAATTCTGTGTACAGCCAAAGGCGGTGTGATGCATGGACCACCTCGATCAGAAAAGGTTGCTGCAACTGCCAAAGAAGAAAACAAATCAGCATCTCCATTTTGATTCCCTGTTAGCTTCTTGATCCAGTTCGATGGTACTAGCTATAAACTGACCCGAACGATCGTCCATCGACCGTTCATCCATAAGAATCTGGCCCAAAATTCAGTGGTTTGTTCGGTCTGTTCCTTGCAATAGGACTGTTACAATGGCATTCAAGCCCATCTACGATATGTGCCACTACGAGCGGCCCACGAAAAACAACAACTACTGGTCGTATTATATATAGCGGATTGAAATGGAATCCTCAAGCATCATGATTTTTAATTCAGAATGAAAACATGTCGTAATAATCAACCTTGTCTCGGTTTGATTTTCACCTTTATTTGCTCCTAGGAGTATGTACGTATCAACCTCCAGGACCTCTTTCCAAATTATGAATACCATGTATATATGAGACAACTAAAAAAAGTTTACGTCATTTGTGAATGTGAAAGCAACACTAAAGAGAAAAGAACGGTCTATTGCTGGTGGTTACGAGCCAAAAGGGTTGTCCTGCTCCAATCAGCGAAAGCAGCATGCCCTTAATTTGTCTATTCACTTTCAGATGAGTTTGGCCGCCTCTCCCACTCCCGGCTTCGATCATTTGATTGGCACTGACATATTGCTATCGGTTCAGGTGTAACTGTGAGGCTGAGTCATCCGAAAGCCACAGAAACGTTTGTTTTTTCAAGGCGATGAAAGATTTCAGTGTCCAGATTATGACAGCGTACTCGCTCGACCACAGGAGCTGCGAAGAAGCCACGCCCGTCTGGAGAGTGAAGGAGACCGGTGACGCTGACTCACCAACGCCTGACAGTAAGCGTCTTCGTCATCGTCATCTTCGTCGCAGAGGCAGCTCTATGTCTTGGTTGGTAGCAGGTTCATGGCGCCATCGGGGCGTCAATCCGTCTCTCGAAAGCTTTATTTCTTTATTGTTAAGGAGATGAGGAGAAAACCGCGGCTGCTTACATGTCACGGTGTCAACACTGAATGGTGACCGGTTCTCCTCTCTCCCCGGCGTCGCGGTCTCGCTGCTGCGGCCGTACGTGCCAACTTGTTGGAGACCGCTAGGCCCATCGGTACGTAGGACGCGAGAAGCGGTGTCAAAGGTGGTGACCGTGCGGCCGCCATGTGCGTTTGTTTCGGCGTGCGGGGAACGGGTCGGCCGGCCGGCGGTCGAACTGGCGGCGGCGCACGCGACCGATCAGTTATCAAGGTTCAGGTCATGGCGCGCGAGTCGTCCATGCCAATGGAGAAGAGAACGTCGTGGCCGATCATGTACCGCTTGCCAGCAACATATCACGGGAACTACACGTTCGCTGCCACAGAGGCGCCGACGGCGACGCGCGAGCCGAGCCGCCATGGATGCGGCAGCTCAAGCTTCTATTTTTTTTAAAAAAAAAAAGGAAGAACTTTGCTTTTCAGCGACGCAAAGCAATGATCCGCGAAGCAAAAACGTGGGGAGGAGAGACCGGTCGCTCGAGCACAGAAACATCTCGCTTTCCGGCCGTGCTCTGATCGCTGACCCGCCCCCTACCCATTTATATAGGCAAACCGAACCACAAACCACCAGCTTCAAACTCCACACGCAGATTCGCAGTTCGCGGCGCAAGAACTATAACACCAGGTTTCCTGGAAGAGGAGGAGCTTCGTTCCGACATGACCGGCTCAGGTCTTGATGAGGCCGTGGACGGTTGTTCTCCGGCGAGCTGGGACAGCGACACGACTGCGACGGCATTCGAGGACCTCCCGGCGGACGTGCTCGCGCTCGTGGTCCGCCTGCTGGACGGCGCGTCTCTGGCCGCGCTGGGGTGCGCGAGCAAGAGGTTCCACGGGCTCGCCACCGACGCGGCGACGTGGCACGGGCTCTGCCTCGCCGTGTGGCCGTCCGTCCGCGACGTGCCGGCCTGCGGCCGCGGCGGACACCGGGCGCTGTTCGCCGACGCATTCCCGTTTCCAGCGGCGCCTTCTCCGCGGCCGCCGGCGACGTCGGTGTCAGTGTCGAGCTCGTGCGCCCTCCCCGAGCGGCTCGTCACGGCCGTCGATCTGCACCACCGAGGCGCCTGCATCATGTCGCGCGTCGTCGAGACGGACACCGCCTCGAGCTGGTTCCTGGGCTCCCCGTTCCGCGTGGACGCGCTTGTGCAGGAGGGCTTCTCCGCGCCGACGCCGATCGCGCCGGCCGAGCTGGCGCTCAGCTGGATACTGATCGACCCGGCCTCCGGGCGCGCGGTCAACGCCTCGAGCCGCCGCCCGGTGTCCGTCGACCGGAAGTGGCTCAGTGGCGACGTCGTGGTGCGGTTCTCCGTCGTGCTCGGTGACGTCGCGCTCGACGCCGCCGTCACGTGCGACGAGCGGTACGGGCACGTCAGGGAGGTCAGTCTGTGCGTGGAGGACGGGGACGGCGGCGGCGTTAGCGGGATGGACGGCCTGGCCGCGGTGGCTGCGGCCATGGCGGGCTCGAGGCAGGGCCGCGGCGCCGAGGTGGCGGCAAGGCAGCGGTACCGGGAATTCGTGAAGGGGAAGAGGGCGAGGAAAGAGCGGAAGGCGAGGCGCGAGGGCATGCTCGACCTCTGCTGCTCCGGCGTCGGGGCGGCGGCGTTCGTCAGCTTCCTAGTGATGTTGATGTGCCGGTGACCATGCGACATCAGGTGTACAGGATACGAGACGTGAATCGAGTACAGCAAATTTTTTTCGGAAACTGGTGTATATACTCCTCGATACGTATAAGAATGCAAATACAGTGGGATATTGTTCGGTAGATTATAAACAGTTCGGCTGTCAAAACGTGTATAGCTGGTAAGAATGTACTACCTCCGTTTTTAAATATAAACATTTCTGAATTTAATCAAAGTCAAATTTTTTTTAACTTTTGATCATTAATAATATAAAATTAATAATATTTTATTATATATAAATTATGTTATTAAATTCTTCATAAAACATACTTTTATAATATATAATTTTTTATATAAAAAATTATTTAAATTTATAAATATTATTAATCAAAATTAATAAAATTTAACTTTGATCGAACCCAAAAATAAGACTGAGAGAGTAAACCCATATGCTGGGAACTTTCGTTTATGCCCGCTTGGCAAAACGAGGGGGATCGTTGCACCAAGGAAGGCAACTGCATCGTATATCAGTAGTAACTACGATATTTTAGCCTTGTTTGACCGTTTAAGCCGTTTAAACCGTTTAATCCTATTTTAAGCTTGATTAAACCGGTTTAAACAGCCGTTTAAACTGAAAAAAAAACCTAAACAGTGGATCACCATTTAACCAGGTATTTTAGCAGTCACATAAACCTTATATTACTTCGATTTTCAAATTACATAAATATGCTATGACAGCCAACAAGGTGATTTGAAAACAAAGGACGACATGAATCCTAAGAACCATTCCCATAAGGACTCTACATTAATACACAAGACAAAACTATACAAAGGTTTGATAAGTGAATCATACAAAACTCAAAATAACACAATCACTCTTGTCACAAGCCACAATCTCTGGAAAGACAAGCAATCAGTTTATACAAGTGACTTCTGCAATTCCAGATAGACGAAATCGATGAACTCATCATTCTGTTAGTCATATAAGGAAGTTAGAGAAGGAGCGGAATTAAGCACAAGAGCTTTACTTCAGTGTGAAAAACATACCTGAACGAGTCTCTGGAGGGCATCCTTAACACTATCCCTAGAAACAACAGGTCTGTCATTGTGTGCAGGGGTAAGCGAAGGAGGTGGAGTTGGTGGTGGGAACGGTTGGAGTAGAGGGGTGCCATATGGAGGTCGTTGAGCAGATACTGGAGTTGGATGAAGCAGTGGTGCTGTAGGAATCACAGATGAACCTGGTGGTGCCAGTGATGCCGAGGATGATGGAGGTGTGAAGAAAGTCGGTGTTAGGAGATTCGACGAACGGCTAGCATGTGCATTGGCATCATGGAGGGGCAGTGGTGGAGCTGATGAACCAACTGAAGGTGGTGTTTGCTGTGTTGGAGGAGCAGATGGAATGATCAATGGCACATGGTTAGATGCAACAGTCTCAGAGGTTGGATGCACTCTTCCAGCCAAGGGAGCACCTGACACACCTCCAATATTGACAGCTCCCTGCATATTTGTTAAAAATACAATATTATCATTGTTCGCCTCAAGGAAAAATTTTGCAGCTAATCAAAGAAGATGCGAGGATGGCCACTGAAGAAACCATCCAAATAAGAGGAGAAGTAAGAGGTGATGAAATGCATGATAAACAATGTGAAAAAAAATAAACAGATGAAGTTTACTGTATGTAAACATACGCTAAAATAATTGGCCAATGATTCATCTGGAGCATCAGAGACTACAGCCGTGGAAGATGGAGGAGGCTCAAGGGGACCATCAATAGCAGCAGATGTAGGAACAGCCTCTAATTCCTCAAACTCACTGTGGCATATTTGAAGAATTTCATTAGGTGTGTATAATACATTGCTAAATTCTTCAAAGGATAGAATACAATGTGACTGGAAAGAAATTGTAGTTCTAGCCAGATCAATGGAAAGACCTTTTTGTGGAAGGCACTTTCGGTTTTGGAGGTACTTTGGCATAAGCATTCAGTATCCTGCAAATGCAAAGAAAGTACACAAACTGAGACAAAAAATATCCAAAGAATTCCAATAAAGAACTTCACACACAATATTTATTAACAAAAAGGAAAGATCTGAACATCCAAACAGGAAAAAGCAAAGCTTATCATAGAGAAATTGTGGCCCCCTATGACATGCTATATAGCAAGACATTTTTATCAGGGAACATGACTCAACAACCTCCTTGAGCAAGAAAAGGTTGTAAGCACAACTCATGCGCTGAATTTCTTGTTAGCATGCAAAGTTATGGTAAATAGGGCAGAGATTGCCAGTTTGCAGGATATAAGTCTCCAGTACCTACTTTTAGCTAGCTTATTGCAAAATGTTATTAAAAAAAAAGAAGGAAACCACAGGTATCTGTTGCTATTATTACTCTCAGGGAAAGTTCAGAAACAATCATCAGCTGCAAGCATATTAAGAAAGCAAAAGGTGTTCCAATCAGTGATAGCATGGAAAGTTACTCCGCCTTGAATAAGGTTGTTTCCCATAAATTCTCACTGCCACTAGAATATGAACCAGGACAACGTTGCTTTGATCAGTTAAGCTGCATTCCGCGTCGATTCTCAGCTTGTTTATCTCAAAAGAGCATAATCAGGCTAAATGCAATTATACAATAACATTAAACTTCATTTAACATGGTCTATCATCATTCACACAGTTTAAAGAGTATAGCATAGAACACCAAAACAAGTTTCTTGACATAAGGGGAAGGATGAGATGGTGAATAAAAAGGGTTTACCTTCCAAAAAGGCTAGCAACAGCCTCGCAGTCATGTTGATTGTAAAACCAAATTCCATTTACTTCTTGTGAGGCATTCCGGTACAACAAATACGGAGGTTGAAGTTCATATTCAAAATCACTTAACAGATCTTCCACCAGATTATCTGTTGACAAAAGAAATTATGGTTCTTTATACTCAACAGATAAATTTAGTATCTCTGCATCAATTCTTCTCATACTGGCCAAACAAAGCAAAAAAATTGCAAGCGCTCTCAAGTACCAACTTATTCTACATGACATGGTAACTAAAGACATTTTCCATATATCTAAATGCAGCGAGCATGTTGAATTTATCGAACTCCAAAAAAGAAGCTACTATAGGGATAGGAAATTAAGCCAATGGCAACTCAATGAATCTACTGATCAATAATTTCCTAGAGCATCCTGTTATTACTAATACAATGGATTACTAGAGAATCAGGGCAAATACGATGATAGACTACTCCTTGGCTAGTCACTCAAAATGGATGTTTAGCAAGACCATTGTTGTATCGGTGTCTAATGGAACTGTTCAACATGACAAAAAGACCCACAGCTTTGCCAAACCACTCAAAAGGAATGTTTGGCAACACACGGTAAGATCAATCAACAGTGCTCTATGTTTGAGAAGACGCATAAAAGACCTTTTTCACCCGCATGGTAAGCAATCTAATTTAAGAGAAAGACAAAAGTTTGCCAGCCAACCTGCGTCCTGACACAACATAATACTATCAGGTTCTACAGAATCAACATACATTGTGACACGGCAGGAGATCAATGGTCAATCGCAGGTCTAATGTATTTGACTTTCAACATTTGGCGTGACTAAAAGGAAAGGTTTTTCCATCACGATTGATCCAATTGATCCAGTCCACATGTTGATCTAGCAAGTAATCATCAGCCTAAACCCACTCATCGACAAGAAATTCATTAGGCAAAGCTAAGAGATCAGGGATGCACACGTACCTGTGTTGCGCCTGTTCATCACGATGAACTGGAACCTCGGCTGCGTGTTCCTGGATCAATCAATCAACAAAACATAATCAGGAACCAATTCGTCCGCTGACACATCGAATCCCTAACAACCCTAACGCGACTCACCTCTTCACGACAAACAGTGACCCCTCGACATCCTTTCGGCTCTGCACAACGCACAAAAACACATCAATCAGATCGGATCGGATCGGATCGAATCGGATCAGAGGCCAGCCGCTAGCCTAGGAACCTCTGAGCGCGCGAAGAAGGACGGGGCCGGTAGCAAGACTCACCCACTGGTTGAGGTCGATGTTGAAGTCGTAGAGCGTGACGTGAGCGGCGGTGATGAGGATGTCCTCGACGGCTGGGTCGAGGCGCTGAAGCACGGTGAGGTTGAGCATCCGCGTTGCCTCCGCGTCCATCGCCAAGTTCGGGGTCACCTTCCCCCCGTTCGGCTGAGGCGGCGGCGGCATCGGAGCAAGAAGCGTAGTCGGATCTGAGTGGAGAGCGCTGCCTGAGCGAGAGCGAGCCTTCGTTCGCGGAGCGGATGGACCGGAGGGGATGTTCTGGAACAATCGTAGATTCACGACACATGGGGACCCACACCTCACGTCGCGGTCATGTGAAGGTGGGCTGCAAATGGGGCCTCCACGTACGCTATAATGGGCCAAATTTCGTGCGTTCATGCTTAACGTTATTGGGCGTTTTCTGGCAGCCCGTGCTGGTCATCCTTTCGGCCCGGTCCGTCTACCCATGGCACAAATTGAAGCCCATCTTGATCGGCCCTGTGGCGTGATTCATTTATTTATTGAGTTTTGTTAGAAGTTACTAATAATACTCGTTTATTCGATAGACGATCATGTCTTTAAAAATAAAAAAATATTTTAAGTTATAAATCAGTGGATCGAATACTTATTTTTTTTAAAATTGTGATTAATTGTGAGGGGGAGGTACCTCTGTTCATACCGAGCATCATAACAAACTCTTATTTAATTAGAAGCACTTTTTTTCTCATCGGTTATTTTGGAACATGATAGTATTTTTCTTTGTTGTTGTCGCCCAATCAATCTAGAACTTGCTCAAACAATGAGAGATTTGGTTTATTAGGCACCAATCCTTGTTTTAATGATTTAACACTTGGTGTACATGTCATCTATTCGACTGGTCACATATGTCGCGTCATCTAGATTCTATAGAGTGCAAAAATCTCGAAGCCATCATGATTAGATTCCATTTTTTTCCTCAAACAACATACTATAAGATAAACCTTCACAACAATAAGCTAAGCAAATGACGTCACTACAGTTTTTTGCAAAAACCACGTATGCACCCGAGAAGCAGACTCATGGTTAACAAAACTGATGAAAATCGGTAAAATTGGTCTGGCTCAATTTCATAGGATAGGATGATAGATTTTTGAACCTACAAATGTAATCTCTCTGTTTTTAAATTAATGTTTTGACTTCCAACATCCCATTCGTCTTATTAAAAAAATTTATTCAAATGCGTAAAATTTAAAGTTGTGATTCCAATAATTCTAATGATAAATTAAATTATAACAAAATATATAATATTTATCAAATTGGTGATAAAATAGATAGCCAGACGCACTGTTAAAACCTACCGGCTATCGATTTTGTTAACCCGGCAGGCTACGTTAAATCGGTGATGTGGCCACACCGAAGTCTAACGAAATACGGATCGATTCCAAAGCAGTTGCTAGTGTAGCTGCAACTTAACAGTAGCCCTAGCAGCTCGACGATGCGAATGCATAGGTCCAGATGAAATCCAACATGCTAATAGATCACTGCATTGCCGTGAATGTTAGCATAGATCTCACCATTTTGTTGAACTGGAGGGCTAAGATTAAGGTTAACAAAACCATTTAAATCGGTATGATTTTTACGGTTTTCGGTAAAATCGAGCCTGTTTGTTTTGAAATTGAAAAAATAAAAAATTGTAATCTCGAAAATCGGTAAAATCAAGAGATAAATCGGTGAGTAATTTAAATTTAAAATCTGAAAACCGATAAAAACTGCTCGAAACTAGAAAAACCGACCAATTTACATTCAAATTTTATTCACGTTTTGATTTGAAGCGGTTTTCAACCAATTTTAATCAAACCCGATGACACCGGTTTCATCAGTTTGAAGGAAACCTCAAACCCTGCTAAAATCACGTCCAGTCCTAGATTGCTGTGGCAAGCAAGCCCGCACCTAAAATCCATGTGTATCAACACTGCTCAAATTAAGGACTCCTTTGAAACACACAAATGTAAAATGTAGGAATAGAAAAAATATAAGAATAGGATAGATATAGATATACAAAACAGAGGATTAAAAAATAGAGAGAAAAAATTTCAATACACTCGTTTGGATATCCAAAAAAAAAACACAGGAATTTGATAGCATTGATTATCTCTAATTTTCATCTCCTCCTTGGCTGCCGCACTATAGTCATGATTAACTCCAATTTAGACGCAGCAAAGCTTGTTCCTTGCAGCGTTCCTGCGTGATGGGAAAGAAAAAAGAGGTAGGACTGGATGTTAACTTTCCTTTGTTTTTCCTATAGAATTGATAGCATGGGAAAATTTTCTTTTGCTTTTCCTATGCTTGAATCCTTTGTTCCAAATGCATGAATAGCGCTTTTTCCTAAAGGGTTAGAATCCTTCATTTTTTCTAAAAAAATCCTTCAATCCAAAGGGACCCTAAGAGTGCACCGAAGATCATCGAGGGCCGTTAAGAGACATCACAGTGACTTGATCTTGGTTGGTATACAGAAAGAATTGTTACATTACACATGGCCATCGACGCTACGCGATCGAGCTACTAAGCTGGTAATACTAGTTTCTTCAGTTATACAGGTTGCACCAAAGAATACAGAAACAGGGAACATGCCTTTAGGCTGGGCTCAGGACATTGACCCAAACGTAGAACCTAAACTAAAACAGCAAAAGAAAACATGTTTCGAAGCAATTCAAAGATCAGGGACCATCATCAGTTCAGTGTCTTCGTAGCCGGCCGCCACCGCGAAACCAATAATCGAGTCATCCACCATCGCCGTCGCCGGCCAGCAATGCCGCCCGCTGGCTGTGTGTGTGTGTGTGTCAACGCCTACCACTGCTCGCCACCCGGGCGACCGGCGGCGTGCATGTGCTTGAGCTTGGTGAGCTCCTTCCTCCGCTTCCTGGCCTCCGCGGCCGTCGCCGCCTTCTCCTTCTCGCCGCCCGCGGCTTCCGTTGCGGCGCGGCTACCGCCGCCGCAGCTCCCGATGGCGATCGGCGCGCTCCTCTTGTCGACGTCGAGCGCGAGCGTCAGCGAGCAAGGGTCGTCGTCGGTGTCCTCCTCA
>BCLG01001551.1:0-32138 GCA_001602295.1 Zoysia matrella | reverse complement strand
TAGTCGGCGGGGAGGACGCCGCGATTGCTGCTTCTTGCTGCGTCGGCGGTGCCGCCACCTGCGCGCCCGTGCTCACCGGCACTGTCGCCGCCGCCGGCGCCTTCTTGGTCGTCCTTGCCACCTGCAGAGCCAGCCACGCATCCACAGCTCAATCAGTACCAAGAAGAACAAACCCCGTCACTGTCAGATCAGCGAGAAAGAGACAGTTTCTGTTTCCGGTGTTGATTGTCACGTCATTTGACCGTGCTCTTTTGGCGGGGGCAAATCAGCCTCAAACATCTAGCCCAGAGCTGAGACGAACTCCACGGATTGATCACGTAATGCTTCTCCTCTACCGATCACTACGCTGATTAATTAGTCAGCTACGCGTCCTAAACAAACATCAACTTGGAGCCGTGGTCCAAACGCTTGGAGACGAGACTGAACTGAACTCGCTAGAAGCGGTGGAGGAGACTACGCGGATGAACACCATGCCGCCAGGGCATCGGCCGCCTGCCTCGCACCGAACAATGCAAAGGACCATGACGACAGAAGGGGGGAATAGATATGTTACATAAATAAATATCTATGTTTATATATATGGAAAGATGGAAAGGAAGAAGATACTTAGCTCCATTTACAAATATTTACCAGTTTTGAATTTTTTATAAATTTTTTGACTCCTCGTCTTTTTTAAAAAAATTTGACATATAGATATAAAAAATATATATTCTCAAAGTATATACGATGACAAATTATATCATGTTATTTATAAAATAACTAACAAAATAAGTTTAAAATTATAATTAGTCAAAATATAAATAGTAAAAATTAAAATTAACAAGTATTTGTAAACGGAGTCGGTAACATCAGATTGTTGGAATCATATTTATCCGAGACGTCTCTGTCAGAGGGTGCCATGCGTACGAAGCACCGGTGATTCCTTCAACAATTCGAAGACCATGACCAGCTCTTACTAGAAGCAGTAGCTAGGTGTACGGCGGCGGCGACTGATTTGAGTTTACTAGTTACTACTAGTACAATAGTGGTGGCATGGGAAAAGCGCGAGGGGGTCATGTGGCCTCTCTTCCCGGGGAACAACTGGAGGCTCAGAACGCGCTAGACTGCTTGCCTAACAATGGAAACTGTTGCTAATAGGAGGATAATCAAAGTACGGCTACAGGTAACAGGAGGAGGACGGATGGATTAAAGCGAGGACCGAGAGCGAAAGGTCTGCCTGTTCTTTCAGCTGCTTGTTCGCCTCCTTCAGCGAGAGGTACTCCCGCATCACCATGTCCTTCTCCTGCACCCAAGTGAAGCGGCGTCGGTGAAGACGAATACGCGGATATACGTGTACATCGGGTGACCAGTTTGGTCGCCGTTTGATTTTGGATACAACGGAATGTGAATCGTCAGTAGTACCTTCTTCATGCTCTCGTTCTGCGACGACAGATCGGCGACTTTCCTCGCCAGCTCGTCCCGGATCGCCTGAAAATTTCATCGAAAAGGTTTATTCTTTTCCAAATCAGAACGCAGTTGAAGTTGCTCTAGCTCATGGTCTTGGTGCGAGGTTGAGAAAATGGTGGTCATAATAATAATACTACTAATTAACGGTGCAGTTTTTGAGTAATCACCTGGCGGCGGAGTATGGTCTGCCGGGCGGACTCCCGGTTGGCGAGCACGCGCCGCAGCCGTTTCGCCTCCTTCTCGGCCTGCAAAACGGCCGCGGGTCACGGCGATATCGCGGAGCCGCGAGCGCGGGACATGGCTAAAGTAATTAAGAGTCGGTTACCGTACCTCGGTGAGCATGTGCCGTGGCCGGGGCCCGTAGCCGGACACGGCCGCTGCCGCCGGCATGAGAGGCGGTTGTTGTTGCGGCGCGGGGTGGTGGTGGCCGGCGCTGGAACTGCTGGAGCAGGGCGAGGACTGGATCCCGACCTTGCCCAGCTCAAGGCTCAGCCGCGTGCTCGCCAGCTCCTCGTCCTCGCGCTCCGCCTGCCGTCCGCCAAGACAGGCATGAAGAAGAGTTACTCGGGCCGCCGGGCCGGCGATAACGAGAACAGACGATTTATTAGCTACTAGTCGAAGGCGAGGCGAACCTGAGGCGCGGCGGGCGGCGGCTGGGGTTGTTGTTGCTGTTGCTGGTCGGGGCCGACTCCGGCCATGTCCGCGAGCGCCATGGCGGCGTCGAGCTCGTGGACGTTGACGCCCCGGCGGCATGGCCTCTGCCCGTCGCTGTCTTCAGACATGACGGGGCTCTGGCATCGATCGATCTCGATCTCGTGGGAGCGGAGGTTAAATATCTGGTTCCCGGAGGCGGTGCGCGCCGGGGCTGGAGGGCAGGACAGGTGGTCCTCCGGAACCTCGCGTCGAGCGTCCGATGGGCCGGGAGGAGGGCCATCGCGCCCGTCCGCGGCCGCCACGTGGCCGTAAAGCCGCGCTACGCCTCACCTCCACGCAGCAGCCAGACGGGGACACGCGGAGGCGCCGCGTGACGCGACCACCATGCAGGGCTGTGGCTCGTGGAAAAGAATTACCTACACCGGCGGCACGTCTCACCATTACTTATTAGTGCTGATATTAATCATATATATGATAATATGAAAATCAATACTGAGATCCGGTGCAACACAACTTTTTTTTCCTGGCTCGTGGCTCGAGCGCGGGCCCCGTGAGTCAGCGAGAGAGGCGCCCTTCCCACGGTGACGTGGCTTCTCCGGCGGTACGCGTGGGCGGGCCTCGTCCGGGGAGCACTGGCGTACCCAGCGGGTGGGCCCCGGTATGCCACGGCGTATTTAAAATTTTTATCTCAAATTAGTTTTAATATATATATCAGTTAAAGTTTTAATTTTAACAGATATCTAAATAGTAAATGTACATAGATAATCTCAAAATATTGTTATATATGTGTACCAGATTTAGTAGAGATGACAATAATTAAATTTTAAATATTGATATAGGTTTATGTTAGACTGTTATTTTTCACTTAAGATTTAAATTAATGTTTACGTATTTGGTTTAGATATCTATTAGCCGTTTTACCTAATACTTTTTTCATTCAGATGTTGTTGCTCTGCCGTGACTTTGACATTAAATACACTTAATTCTGTTGAAATCTTCAAATGAAATACATGAAACATTTAATTTTAAATGGCAGAATACTTGATAAAAAGATAAAACTTTTGATCTGCAGTGATATAATATTTGTTTTTTTTAATATTTCTCTCTGTTACGAGTCTGAGCTTACGATGCATTTACGAGTTAGACTTTTTTATACCGCATGTTTTTTAGACTCAGTAAACTAGACTAAAGTTTGATAGTACGAGGTGGTTCTTCAGTTAACCCAAATGGAAAAGACAAATGATGTGTAGTTTAATCAGTTTTTCTTCTCTTCTAACCTTTAATGACTGATACTGCATACAGCTGAAAAAAAATTTAAGCATACTCTTCCTAAAATCCCACTGCCCGGGAGTCCGTCGGAAAGGTTGGGGTGAGACCCGACGTGTCAGCGAGAGCGAGAGCAGGCGCCGCGTGTGGGCGTGGGTGAGGCGCCTAGAGAGAAGACCACACAGGGCACCCAATCGGCAGCACACCCGGCCATGCTCCAAGCACACACGCACCGATCGAGTCACTGCCAAGTTCATCTTCTAGTCCAGCACTGCTCTCTGCTCGAGTTGCCAAATTGAAGAAGCGTGTGTTGACCTCTGATTAGCAGCTTTGTCCTTCTGCCGTTCATCAGGTGCTTGGAGGGCGGTTTCCGAGGCGGTGGCGAGACTGTCTGTCTGTCTGCCGATGAATGAGATGCTTGCTGTGGCTAGAAGCAGCTAACTGGGCGACTAAAAAAGACTGCACCTCTGTCCATCTATACGAGAGATTGAGTCCTCGTCTCTCAAATTCATGAATTCAAATTTGAACTAGAATTCAATTAATCGAAGTCAATAGAAATTCAAATTTGATTTGAATTTAAAAATTTTCAAAGAAAGCAAGCTCAAGAAAATTCAAAGTAATATCTAAAACAATTCTTATTTATCAATGATCATAAGGTTCAGAAAGTATAAAAAGATTTTTGTAAAAATTTAAAACCAAAAATGTAAGTCACAAATTATTTTATATCCTCAAAAATCAGTCATCTGGCTTTCGAATTTCCTAGAATTAAATCCGCTGTGAATTTGAAGATGCTCCAAAAATGAAAGTTGCTCCTCATGAAACCATCTACAACCCTGCAAAGTTTGAAATTCATCCGAGCTTGGTAAATGAAGTTTTGAGACAAAAACAGTAAGCTGCCAGAAAATCTGGAAAAATCAGAAATTGGAAAAGGAGCTGCGGGCCCCACCCGTCAGCCGCAAGGGCGCCCTTCTTTCTCCCACAGCAGCCAGCGCACCATCTTCCTCTCTCTCTCTCTCGCGCGCTGCCAGCAAAGCCTGCCGCGGCGCACATACACAGTGGCCACGTTGCCGAGCGCCCCGACACCGCCCAGCTGACGCTCTCTCCCTTAACTCCGCTCTCTCACTCCCTCCCGACGCTCTCACTCTTCCTCTCTCGCTTGTACGCGGCTGGACAACTGCGAGCGCCAAAGGAACACCGTCGCCAAGCCCCTTCCGACCACCTCCGGCTCCAAGCTTCGACGAGGAGCTGCGCCACTCCATCCCCGAGCTTCCTCCCCTCTCCTCCTCTCCTTCCCTGCATTGAGTTGGCCGGATTTGTAGTTTTCCCCGAAAACTCAAGTTTCAAGGCTGCCGGTGCGATCCATCGAAATCCGGCGCTCTCCGATGAGCTCCCTTCGATTTCCTTTTTGTTTCGTCTCCCCAAGTCCCCGTTGCGCCTCCTAAGCTCAAGTTCTGGACAAACCCTACACGGATTGGTGCAGGTTTTCAAGCCTCTTTCGTCACCTCCGTCGGGAACACACCGGCTCATCGTTGACGACCCACTTCGGCGCGTTTTCGAGGCCATCTTCACCCATGCCGCTCTTCTCCACGACACTGTAAAGCTTTACGATATTTTTGCTCCATTTTTCGTTGACCGTAGCCCCTGCACGTCGCCGCCGATCTTCGCCCGAAGCCGCTTGCCGCCGTCGACCCATCTCTGGTGAGGGACCTTCCTCGGTGACCCCTCTCCTGTCCTCCCTAGGCCGAGGGGACCGTTTTGGGAGCCTTCTCCAAGGCGCGAAACCTCCGGGAGTTCATCTTCGGCGAGCCGGCCGAGCGACCTGCTACGGATCCGGTGCGGCCAGGCCCTATCCGGTGTGGCCGAGCCCCGCGGGCCTTCCTTGTGGCTGAGCTCGCAAGCTGCCATGTGGCCCCGTGTGGGGTTGATTTTATTCAATTCCAGAAATTCTTCATTACTGCGTAGAAATTCGATAAAACTTGTACAATTCATAGGAAATTCATACTAGCTCAAAAAAAATATGAAAGCAATTTTGTTAGACTTCTAAATTCATAAAATATTTTTAAAAAATAATAAACAAAAATAATTAATTGTTTTAATAATGATTAATTACAAAAATTGGTTAATGCATGTTTAATTCTTAATTAATTATGTGTGCACTTTAAATTATTAAAAATTTGCTTAATTATCCCTTAGGATATTAAAGAACATTAAAAAAATGTTTTAGGCTAATTTCCTCAGTAATTATTTTATAATTAATTTATCCTTGTTTTCTAGTAATTAATTCATAATAATTAGAATATTAGCTAATAATTAACCAAATGTGGTTCTATTAAACAAGGATAATTAATTTATCCTTGTTTACTGAATCTTGACCTATTAAAATTGGTTAGAATCCAGAAAAAAATTATTGAGCAGTATTAAATTAGTTTGTCTAACCAAATTAAGTGAGTTGCTTTAGTAATTAACTATTTTTACTATTTTTGGTTATTATACTTAAAGTAGTTAATTAAACGCTATTGATATTTTATCCTACTGGTTTAAAATGATTAACTACCTAAAAATGTAGTATCTACTCCCTCTAGTAATAGAAAAGGTTGCAATTAAAATTGTTTTGCTGTTCGTTTTTGTCATGGCATTGCATATCATGCATATTCTTATTGTCGTTGTTTTATTGTTTAGTGAACAACGTACTCGAGAGTGACGCGGGTGCTCCAGAGAGTGAAGCACCTGTGGGTAGTTTTGCTGAGGAGACTTCAACATCGCAAGGCAAGCATCATGCATGTTTATCCTTATTTTATATAAATTATGAAATGAATTAGTGTTTTATTATTGCATTTGTCGGGCAATAGGATAAGTGTGGTTATGTTAGAATCTGAGTATTTTCCTCTCTTTGGAGTCTTAGGTTTATAGATTGGGTTGGTAGTTCTTAGATCCGGTGTGTCTTGCTTAGTCATGCTTAGACCGGTAGAAGTCGAATTGGTGAAAGGTCACCACCTTTTCGCAGGTATAGTATCTTTATTTAACTTGTTACTCATATGGGTGGTCTAAATTTGAGGATGATGAATTGGAGACCGGACATGGAAGTATAGGTTGGCAGCAAGAAAGGAGTCCTATGTGCGGTAGCTCTGACTGTGTCGGTTAAGGACCGGCCGTTGTTAATTGTAGGCCTAAACACTTTTCGTTCATACCACATGTCGAATATAATGGTAAGACAAGCCGAATATCTCATTTGTATACCAACGTTTAGCCCATGACGTCATGTTTTGACTAGCACGCATGAGTGACCGCTGGGCTCCCACGAGACATGGGACCGGTCCTCCTTGACATATCGATTGTCCAACCATTCGGGAATGGATGAGAGAAATGTTGACGTGAGTACCCTCTTATGCGATGTCGTGAGTTGCATAAGCCGAATGGTTCTCAAGTCGTGTGGGTACAGTTGAACTCCCATGTAGGGTGTATAATCGGTTCGAATCGCCGCGGTCTCGGTTATGACCAAGCTTGGTGTCCATTGATTTTCATCGTAGTTAACAACTTCACTTCTTTAATCACTGATAGTAAAGTTGTGGGATATATTGGAGATGTATCGTTGACATATCTCTTATTACGATCTTGCATAATTATTTAATTGCTTGGGTTTAGTATTTAGTTGCCCATGAGTCTTTACTTTATGCTTCGCTTTTAAATTTTTAATATCTACTGTTTTTTCGCAATTAAGCCTTATTGCAATATTATCCCTGCTAATGCCTCATTCATTATCTTTGGAGTCGGGATGTACGTCCCACGAGTAAGTCTTGCTGATTACCTTCGTACTCACGTTTACAATGTTGAAGTTTTTGCAGGTGAAGATGAAATGGTTTTTGACTATTTCTTCCCTGCCGATGCTGGCGAAGGGGATGAGTAGTCTGTGTTCTTTCTTTACGTGACGGTGGTGTTCGTGGGCTGAGCACACAGTCTTTCGGTTTGTTTTAAAATATTTTCCGCTGCGTAGTACTCACCATCATGTTAGAACCTAAATAAAAACTTAGTACTTTGTTTAATTATGTTCTAAGAAGTTTGAAAGCTAAAAACTTCAACCCTGCTGTTCTCATTCTCGTTCCAGCTATGAACTTTTAATTAAGGTTTGTAATAACTTATATATGTATGTGAGATCCCTATGTGATGTGTACAACGTTGAATACCGATATGCTATTGTCTTGGGCAGTGTTTGGGAAGCATATCGAGGGACTATCGGGGTTGATTTCTTGTTAGTTGAATGGAGCTTGAGTTCGGTTTGAATATCAAGCTAATTCGATTAATTGGAACTCAACTTAGACGGTTCCTCACATTGAGATCGAAGAGTAAGGGTCTCTGAGCTCTTAGTTCTTGATTATTAGACAAAATTAGAGCTCTGCCAAACGCTATTTTTAGGAGAAGTGATTCTTATATGATTCTGTGAATTGATTCTCTTAAATGAACTGAAAAAAGTAGCTTCTATTCTGTGAAGTGATTCTCTATTCTGATTCTAATAGTTTATCCTAAAGAATAAAAGAGAATCACTTCACAGTAGAATTAAGAGTGAATTCAGATAATTAAGAACTTGAGAGCTCTGCCAAAGGGGCCCTAACTTTAGCTCAAAATACAATATAAAGGATTATATGAAATGATAAAATCTTTATAATTAATTAGGCCTTTTTAAAATAACACGTAGTTTTCATAGGAATAGTATATGTATTTTATACGAATTAGTTCAATTTAAGAAACACGGAAAGCTGAAAAAAATCCAAAGAATTAGTGCAATTTCAAAGGAACAACACAGGAAACATAAAAATTATCTCCATTTCAAAGAAGAAGAATGAGTGGGTAGAGATAAAATAATGGGTTTAACAATCTTATACCTCTCTTGTTATTTTTATGTTGAGAGGTTAAAATCCCTTACGAAAAAGTGATGGAGCATGTATTAATCATGTACTACAAAACTGATCAAAATGGACCGGCATTCGTAGTTCGTCACCGGTTCACCAGTTTTTCAAAAAAGTTAAAATATTTTTAAAATTTTAAAAAATGAAATTTCATAACATAATAAAACGGTAAGATGAAGACCGCCGTGCGGATGGAGACCGCCGTACCGGCCGGCCGGCACGGCGGCACGGCGGAGGAGCGGCCCTATCGCGAGCCGCGAATTGACGTCACGGGTGGTCGATATATCCATCGACGACGATCTCTTCGGTTCGAAGGAAATACTGTAGATACTACTCCCACATGCGTGTGCTGCTAGCTCTTTCTTCCCCAAGAAATCTTTCGAGGTAAATCTGGAGTGCAGTAGCAACAGATGGAATTGGAGGCGTAAACTGGAGGGAGGGAGACAGACGTGGCGTGCCGGCCTGACGCGCACAGTAAACAATCATATCTCCTCGCCTGACTCCGGCGACGACAGTCACGACATGCGGTCCAGATGCATGTATCGTGGCCGGCCGGCGAGGCTCGGAGGACAGTGTGATCGGTCGGTCGGCGGCGGCGGCGGCGGCAGCAGCAGCGCAAGTGGGGGTCTGTCGTGCGTGCGCAACTTGCCATTCGCGCGCCGGAGACGGCCAATTACGGGCAGGCGGCAGGTCACATAGTGTCAGCGAGCGCATACACGTCGGTGACGCTGTACCTGACCAATAGGCCGGGTTCACGCGCCGCCTCGGGACTCGTTTGTTTGGTGTATTACGCGCCGACGGCCACATCAAACTGAGGGTGTGGCGGTGTGCCGGCCATGGACGGACGGACAGGGCGGTGCACGCACGGAAACCAACGGATTGGTACGACGCGGCGCTACCTGGATCACTACCCACCGTTTGTGCGCGCGGCGCGGCGCTACCTGGATCACTACCCACCGTAGAGAAAAGTTCGGCGCGGTGATCGTGTCGCGCGCGCGCGCGCCGATGCGGGCATGCGGCGGTGCTTCCTTTCCGGCGGCGCGCGGCGGACGGAGATGGACCCGAGCCTGTCTGCTTTGGTAGGTTACCGATGATGGTGATCTCGATCGGCCGCGCCTTCCGGGGCCAGGTATGCGTGTCGTGCGCATTCCGTTCTGACTGCTTTTGGGTCTCGTCGGGAGGCAAATTTCTTGCGTGTTTCCTACTGGAGTACTACCCGTCATGATCATCATCTTGTACTCCTAGAGTATACAGTCTGTGCTGGGAAGACGATCCAACATGATTGTCTCCTGTGAGCGGTGAGGTGACTACACTGAAGCTGAGGCATGAATACAGGTAGCCATGCATGCAGCAGGGCGCACACGCGAACTCAGCATGCGCAAGCTACCAGGGCGAAGTGAAGACGAGCTGATGTCGTGCAGAGTTCACCGTGCTAGTGTTCCAAAAAAAAAAAGGTTAACTAAATTATCATGCCTTTTCAGTTCCTAGTGGACAATTATGATATATCTTCAAGAATGTGCTGAACTAAACATCCGTCGCGATTTAATTGAAAACCCTTATGATATCAAAGTTGATGTTAAAAGTTAACGGTGTCAATAATTTAAAAATGAAGGTATCTTCAAAAATATGCTGAACTAAACTTTTGTCTCAATTTAATTGAAAATCCCTTAGGATCTCGTTGGAAAAAAAATACTCCCACCATTTCAAATTATAAGTCACTCTGGATTTCTCTAATTTTCACAAATTATAATTTGTTTTCGCTGCCCAATGCATTTTATATCTGTCTCTCTCCTTCTCATTTTCAGTATGTCCTATATTTTTCACTCTCCTTAATTCTCGTCTTCAAACTAAAATGACATATAAGAGTGTATTTGGCGTGGCTCCAGAGCTGAACTCTAGTTTGGAGCTGAAAAAATTAGCCAAATGCCCCAACTCTTAAATTTTGTGGAGCTGTATTACAGGAGTTACATGTCTCTAGTCACAAATAGTTTGACATATTTTTATTTACATTCCATCCTTTGTCTGTTGTATATATTTTTTGGGGAAAGATATAAGTAGAAAACCTGCTTAATGTACATTTATCAACAAATATAGTACTACTGCTTTAATGATTTTTTTAAAGGAGCTTAATGATTTTTTCTCACAAACTGTCGGGCTCCGACGGGCTTGTTTCGTTTGATTTATTGCGGAAGTGGAATCCTCGGCCCGTCACATGTTAAAAGCCCAAATGGTAGGAGCGGTAGGGTAGCTTTGGGCCTTGCTCTCTAGTGTCTACCGCGCGCGGACGAGCTGAAACACAAGCCAAATTCAGATTTTCGTTTTTACCAAACAAAAAAACATCTCAATTTCTGACTGAAAGTTACATGGTTCAGTTTTTTTTTAAAAAACGAAAGTTACATGGTTCCATTGTCTAAAAAAACCATCTCAATTCCTAATTCTAGTTATTCCTGACTGGAAAGTTACATAAATCATCCCTTTTCGACAGATTAATCTAAGCTCTAGTAGCTATAGCTTTGATAACGTATGTTGTCAATCGCCAATCGATGCAACCCTTCCGTCACAATCATCGAGTTAATCAAATTAACACTCGCACCAGGCATCAAATTTGGGGCCAAACGGCACGAGCCAAGCCTTCGGCGCTGAAGCTCAACCCATCATCAGCGAGAGGGATCATCAGCGAGTCCCAGTCGATGGCGTTGTCTCCGTCGACGACCATCCCTCGAGATCCGAACGAGGAGCTGTCGCGGGAGGTCTCCGTCTGTCCGTTGCCATTTGCGACGACGTCGCCGCCGAACGGCTGGGTACTGCCTGTGTTCGCCGCCGGTGGTGGTAGTACGAGCTGGTGGTGGTGGTGGATGTCGGCGTGGTTGAGGGGGCGGCGATCGAAGGACCGCAGCGTGCCGGTGCTGATGTACACCCGGCAGACACTGAACTCGTTTCTCAGCTGAATATCCTTCATTATGTATCAGTAAATAGATTAATTACTACTTACCAACACGTGCGGCCATTAATTTGCAATATTGCATACTACTGATAATCTAGAGCCGTACCGTACGTGGTAACGAAGGACAGGTATATACGCACTTACCCTTGGAGGAACCACCGCGACGGTGACCGCCGGATCAGCGACGGCCTTGTACTCGTTCATCTTCCACCTGGTCTTGGTGCCGGTGGGCGCGCGGCCCTGGTAGAAGACCATGGTCCGCTTCTCGCCGATCACGCGATTGGCCGACGAGGAGAACACCCACGACGGGGACCCCGTGGCTTTCCAGTAACCCGACGGCGTGGTGCGCGCCGGCCGGCCGCCGTGCAGCTCCCGCTCCGCGCGCGGGCAGAAGAAGAACCACTGCTCCGGGTCGCTCACGTTCGCCGCGCCCGCCAGCGCTGCATCCAACGGTCCAACCATGCGCACGGAGATTGATCGTCATCAGATCGTCAGCTCTCACAAGATATATAACAGTTCTAGTGAAATAACTAATATTCATGACATGGATCGATTAGACGCCTGGAGATCAAGCTGATTACACTGGAGGTCGCGAGGATGGTAGCTGTAGATGTCGACGACGGGGATGAACCGCTCGACGTCGGGTCTCGTGCCGGCGAGGCGTTGCCGGAGGTAGAAGCCGAGCAGCTCCTCCTCCGTCGGATAGAACCGGAATCCCGGCGGGAAGATTGGATCGACACCACCACCCGTCGTTTCCATGCTGCAAGTGAGACGTACGCTTCCTCCTCGTGGTGACCTCTTGCTGGTTCAGCACTTCAGCCGCATGCACTGCACGTATTTATAGAGGGGCCGGTGGTGTTGGTGTCGGCTCAACAATTCCTAGAGAAGCGTGAAGAAGTTTTGAAGAAGTTGCATGCGCTGCACGGCTATGGCCGAGGTAGGCGCGTCCATTGACCCGGACCGAGAACGAGAAACGACTCTTGATATGCTACTATTTCTGAGTGAACAGTGAGAGATGCCGCTGTCCCTAGCTCTCCAGCTGTAGCCTGTATGAGAGAATGTCGCCAGCGGCCGTGGAAGTTTTACCTATTCGACGGACGTCGCCAGTACGTACTTCATCTAGTCCTCCTAGGACTTGAAAACAAGAGTTAAGATGACCGATTATGATACTTTAGGGCACTTCCAACGCAAGTTTTCTATAGCTAGTTTTTAAGAGTAATAAATTATGCTTTAGACACCATTCTTTCCAATGCATAGTTTTTATACTAGTTTCTATCTAGATTAAACTTTAACCATATCTTATATATTTTCTAAGAAAAAATTATGTTATAAAAACTAGTAGAGTCCTCCCAATGCATTTTTTTTTCTTAGTGCTTTGGTATTAGTGAAGAGGTAGTTCCTTGTTGTAGAAATGATTTCTTTATCTTTTTTTTTTCTTCATCAATTCCTTTACCATATAAGCAAAATGCTGATGTGTCATAAGAGTTAAGAAAGATAGAAACTACAATTAATGGCCCATTGGAGATGCCCTTAGGCCTCCTTTGAAACACAGAAATTTTACAGGATTCGCACAGAAATTTAACAGAAATCAGTTCAATTTCATAGAAGAAACACGTGAAACGAGAAAAATTCCGGCATTTCAAAGAAGGACTTATGTATTTCAGTTAATTGATACTACTTGCATCAACTATTATGGATGTACGGAACACTACAATAGTACAGTGTACCAGTAGAAGGATCACTTAAATAACGGAGAAAAATAAGGAAATCAGTTTATTCGGAAAAAAACGAAATAGTGAAGTAAGTTTAGCGCTGAAGTTGTAGATTACTTCTTCTGTCTCAAAATAAGTGTTTTTTTAAAAAATTTTAAAACATCTACATTTGACTATTCACCTTATTCAAAAAAATTATAAAAATTTATTTATTTAATTTTGAAATGATTCATTATTACAAGCACTTTAAGCATGAATTTAAAGTAACCGTTCTTTCCACCGGTATGGTTTCTCCCGAGGTTCAAGTCAACTCGGAGTAATTCTTGCATGCTTTTGTGAACAAGGAGACAATTATTGATTCTGTGCGATCCGATTGGTCCGGCGAAATATAGCTACTCTTTTTCATTGCATAGAAATACATTTGAACGAGCTAAAATGTTGCTCTATGTTTTGGCCTAGCAATGCATTCGGTGTAACCACGTTCGAAACAAAGCTATACTTTCTCGATCCGTTTAACAATTATTATCACTATCTAGTTTAAATTTGAACCGTCCATCGACAATAATTTTAGAACGTACGTAGGGAGTACACTTTTCCCTCGTTTTTTTTGGCACGTTCGCATTGTCTTAAGGTCTTTCTGGCACTATATGCTACCTAACGTTCGCTGAAATTGACAACTCTAATTTTGAATAAGAAGGCATCATTGACTCGATGGTTTTCTTCCTTGACTCATCAACAATTTTCCGCCCCCATATGCTTGCTGTTTATATATATGTACAAGTACTATATGCCTAACTAATTCGCCTGGCTTATGATGGACGAAAGAACGATTGTGGGGTTGGTTGACTACGAGTCAAGACACTCGCGACCTAGGTCAACGTCAAACCGCGGGGCGGCCCCCCGTGGTCGCATGCGTGTTTTGGGCACGACCGAGTCGATTAACAAGGAATCCATAATTAACCCACCGCACGTTCAGTAACGATCCATCGGTACGGAGAGGACAGGCCACATCGACGGGAACAAGAACCTTGCATGGGCTCACATCGATCACGTAGCTAGGCAACTTGTTCCTGGAAACTTAATTGCAGGTAGTACTAGCTTTTGAAGATTCTCGCTCGATCAAGGACAAGTAGTTGCCATGTGAAGTGTCTGTCGAGTGTCGAGTCTCCTAAGGCCGTGTTCGATTCTGGAAAGGGTACCTTTGGTACGGTTAGAACCTAATAAAAAAATAATTTATTTTTTCGTCTCGTGAAAAGTAACTAAAAAAATAAACTGTTGTTTAAGTTTATTTTTAAAAGCTGCTGAATTAATTAGATGTAAAATAAGTTCGTTGTTTTTGCTTATTTCTGTGAATAAGCTGAAAAAAATTGTGCCAAACAAAGCCAAAATCTGCAACCTCCTTGTTAGTGCCAGCGACTTTGTAAGCGAAATCGATCCACCACAGCGTGAATCTTTCTGCAATTCTGCTCAAGGAGACGCTAAGATTAATTTGGTAGGTGTTATTATAATTTTGTGGAATTTAAAATATATCATTTAAATCTACGTGTTATTTTTTTTATAAAATTTTATCTGTCATCGACAGATAGATGATATTTTTTAAAGTTTGTAAAATTTGCGAAAAAGAGCCGCCATGGCATAACACGGTCTCGAGGACACAAGCTACTACATGGATAGGTTGGGCACGGATAGACGAAGGTGAAAGTATTCACAGTGGAAATGATGGCGAACGTACGTGCAGCTAGTGGCACAAATAATAGTACTACGTGCCAGTAGATATTGCAGGCTCGATCGCTGGCTAGCTGCAGGAGCATCAGATACCGTCGAATTAGGTCGGCCGGAACATGTGCTGAAACTTCAGTGGAACTTATCATGTCCTCCATTCTCGGGGATGATTTGCCGGGTCCTGCTGTTGGCACCGAGTGGCGAGTAATAGTACTTACGTTTTTGATTTTTTTAAATCGACGTTTTATTATTTAGTTTATTTAAAAAAATTGTAAAAAATTAAAAATTAACAAGTCAAGGTTAAGGTTTACAAAATCGTTTAAAATCGGTCGGTTTTCGCAGTTTTCGATGAAACCAGTCTGGTCTAATTCGGTTTTACCGTACGACCGGTTTTCGTTTTAAAGATTTAAAAAAATTTGAAAATTTGAAAAAATTCGGAATACCGAAAACCAATAAAACCGGTCGACTAACCGGTGAAACCGGTGGGTTTCAAATTTTGAAATCTGAAACCGAAAACCGGCAGGCTAACCGGTGAAACCGCTCGGCTAGCCCGTGAAACCGGCTGTTTTACTGTTGCAGTTCGTTCAAATTTTGAATTTTCGATTTGAATCGGTTTTTGACCGGTTTTCGTTAAACCGATCCCAACTGGTTTTAACGATTTAAATGAAATAGTAAACTTTGGTTAAGCTTAAAGTATTTGTAATAATAAATCATTTCACAATAAAATAAATAATATTTTTATAAATTTTTTGAATAAGACAAATGGTTAAAGGTGAATGTTTAAAAATCTAAAACAATACTACTTATTTTGGAACGGTAGTACTACAGTAGCATGCAGTTGCCATGGCTGCAGATGCAACTGCAACGGAAAGGATGAGGAAGTTTTCAGTTACAGCCACGGCGAAACCAAGCAATCAATCAAGGCTAGTACTAGTCCTACATCACAGTGACGTCTCAGCTTGGTTTACAACGCTAACGGACAATGTCCAGCCAGCACAGCTCAAGGGAGTTTGCTCCCTGATCATCACGGTCATCTGGGCAGCAGTGTGGAAAGAAAGGAACGCAAGTCTTTGAGAGCAATTCAAAATCAATGCAATGTCTGGTGTCGGGCATACTGTCTAGCTACAGTTGTTTCCCGCTCTAGCGAGTAATCACATTTTGAATGTAAGCCCATGCTCCTAAACCGGGGAGTTGTTTTTTCAGCGTTACTCACACTTTTGTATAAAACTCTATTTCTCTTTATAATTGATATGCTGAAATGTTTCGGATTTTTCCAAAAAAAAAAAGGGTTTTCAGATGTGGGCTTGCTTGCTTCATTCATGACCGGTAGTGAATGAAACGAATCTCGATCGTGCAGAGGCTGGACTGAGCTGAGCTGACATGACCGGGTCAAGTCTAAACCAAAGCAAGCACCCCTTTCTTTCTCCGGTTTACAACCTTGACCTCAACGCGTTATTACAGGCCCCGCCCAGACCGAACTAGTTCGTGCAAGACACGTCTCTCTCTCTCTCCCCCGGTTGGCTGATGCTAACGACAAGGGGGCCGCCTTCGATCTCCCGGCCGCCGGAACAACGCGTCCGCCGGCGTCGCCGTCGCCGCCCGGGCCAGCTGCATGCATATCAGCGTATGCTCGCTCGCCGGGACAGTGACTGGTCTCCTCCGCGTTTTAGCTTCCTTCGCGTGGTGTTCAGACGTACTCTGTTCGGTTTTTAATATTGACATTGTTGATTTTTAACGTCAACTATCATTTGTTTTATTAAAAAAATATTTAAATAAAAATTTTTGCTATTATTTATTTTATTAGTGGTATTTAAATTTTGATTAATAATTTTACATATTTGAATAAATTTTTTAAATAAAATAAATAGTCAAAATTAATGTTAAAAATCGACACTGTCAATAATTTAAAATCAAAAGAGAGTACTTACGTGTGTGCGCCCGCCGTTCGCTTAATTAATTTTCTGGGTTGCACTTGTGCAGACGATCACTTTCTTGCAAGAGATAACGGCATACATGCGTTTCACTTTCTTGAAAAATAATCCTAGTACTTCGTTCGTCAGGAGGAAGATGGACATGAAACTGGTCATTACACTGCAGAAAATTCGAGTACCAGTCAGTCGTCGGCAGGTCTACCGTCTTGTGTTTTCCATGGCCGCACGCACGAGAGCTCGCGAGCGTTTGTCACAGTCAAAGTGTCCAAACCGTGCACGCATGCGGATCAATTTTGGTCAGTCACCGTGAATTTCCGGCGGTGAAGTTCCAGTTAACCTGCCATGCACGTATATACTGCCATTTCCCATCAGGTATCACCGTTGATTTTCACTTGATTGGTTAGGCGCGCCGTCCTAGGTTTGACTGCTCTATAGGAGTTTACCAGATCGACTCGCCCCTGGAACGGTGGAACCCTTGCAACCACGGTTAGACCAGCGGCTCGATAAGAAGTCAGAAGGGATCGATCGATGACTGCCGAGTTTTTCAGGTCTAAAACCTAATGCTGTACGTATTAAATTATAAGTCATTCTACACTAAATAATTTTTTTAAAATTATAAATTATTATTACTTTTTAATATATTTTTTCTCTTTTCAATATTTCTTTATTTTTATCTCTTTTCTATTCATTTTCAACACATCTCACATTTTTTTATTTTTTTTAATTTCTGTACCCAGCTGAAAAAACTTATAAATCTAGACGAAAATAGTAGTACGCAACAGGAATCGAACTTCTTGCGTTCACACAAAATTCCAGTTTGAATTTCAAATGGTCCATCGCTTGATTGATTGCCAGCCAGCTTCAAAGTTCAGCGATCAGTCAGTCGTCAGTCCGTCCGGTCCACAGGACGATTTCAAGACGTTCAGTTCAGTTGTCCCGAGTACGTACGGACACTGCTACACCACATACTGCTAGTAGAACCAAGTGATATTTTTTTTAAAAAAAATACACAGAATTTGAAAAGGCAGGGCAGAATTTTGGCGGGCCTGGCCGACTCGTCGCGGCAATCATCCGCTCCGCATAGGGTGAGACGAAAGCCTTCTCCGACCACCCATGTATTGGGCTGACGTAGGCCTGTTTTGTGTTTCTTTCCCTTCTCTTTTTAATTCCAGCCCGCGTCCCAGGCAAAGATGGGCCTTTTTATTGGCCTTTTTTCTTCTAGTTTCGGGCCTTCGGCTTAGTGCTTGGGATCTTCCACCTTTGGCTGGCTTAGTCTTTTTTATTAAAAAGATTGTTTTTATTTTTTTACACAACCGGTTCATATTTCTTCTTTTTCATGGATCCACGGTGGTACGGGAGAATCTATTATTTTATTATATATGCACGCGTTTCAAAATTACTTCACTATCGAGACATTTATTCAGTAGACGTCTCCTTTTCAACTGCGCACATTTTTAAATTTTTTCTTTCTTTTCATTTTTCATTTTTATGTTTGTCTTTGAACTACGCTTATGCACACATCCATCCATCAAAATATTTAGATTTTTTATTTTTTATTACTAGAACAACTGATTTTAATTCTAGAACAATTAACTTTTATGAGTGAAACAAAATATATTCGCTCCTAAAACAATTGAATCTTACTACTGGAACAATTAACTTTTATGGCTCAAACAATTATATTCACTACTAGAACAATTGAAACATACTACTAAAACAATTGTATGACCCTAGTTTCATTAAAGCTTTTTTATAGTGAAAGTCTTTACTAGTTAACATAAGTGCCATGCTATTTTAATATATTTTTGTAAAAGTCAAGTAATATTATTAATTTAAAAAATAATGTATTAATATTAAAATTTAAAGTTTCTCATTCTTCACCGTAAAAGTTAAATACAAAGAGGTGTTGTGAATGCGGTTTTTATTGCAACATCCAGTGAGATATTTTGGCTTCGAAGTGTTCCTGACGAAGAACTGTAAGATTATACACTTGTTTTTGTTGTTTTTGGCCTTTGAACACCACGAAACATCCAAAGGAGATGATTCATGATTGTGCCTGTGTAATGATGACACAAAAAGCTCCTCCCTTCGTTATGACTGCGAGCACTCGGGTGCTCCTCAATGGAGTGGCTGGGCAGCGGATCTGCCACTATCATGGGCCGCGGCAGGGTGACCCTCTCTCGCCAATGCTTTTTTTGCTGGTCATAGAGTCTCTTAGCGCGATGCTTCGGACGGCAGATGAGTGGTCATGCCTCCAGCCGCTGGGAGTGCGAAACATCCCACACCGTGTCTCTCTTTATGCGGACGACCTGGTTGTCTTCCTCTCGCCTACCTCTACCGACCTCCAGCTGGGTCCGCTCCATCTTGTTGCTTTTTGAAGGCGCTTCTGAGTTGGCCACGAATTTCTAAAAATACCAGATCACTCCCATCCGTTGCGGGGAAGCTGAGCTCCAACTCATTTCCGAGGTCTTTCCTTGTGTGGTTTCGGATTTTCCAGTCCGATACCTGGGTCTTCCACTCTCGGTACATAAGCTACCTAAAATTGCATGGCAACCTCTCATCGATGGGTGGCCGACAAGCTACCAACTTGGAAAGGGAAGATGCTGAACCGGAGTAGTGGCCCGATATTGATCAAGACCACTGTATTGGCCATCCCAGTCTACACCGCAATTGCCTTGCGGCTCCCTCCTTGGGTCATCAAAGCACTAGACAAGGTGATGAAGGCCTTTCTTTGGCAGGGAACTGAGGTAGTGCATGGTGGCAAATGCCTCGTCGCTTGGAAAATGTTCAGCGCCCTTTGCACCTGGGTGGCCTAGGAGTCGCCGACATCAGCTTGTGTGGTCTGGCTCTTCGCTTGCATTGGATTTGGCTCAAGCGCAAGGATCCGTCTCATTCTTGGGCATCCTTGCCGATTAGGGAAGAGCCGGTCGCTGCAAGTTTCTTCAGGGCTTCGACACGTATCGAGCTTGGAGATGGTCGTTCGGTCCTATTCTGGACAGACCCGTGGGCTGGTGGCGCGTGCATCGCCGACTTTGCCACGAACCTCTTTAGCCTCGCCCGCTCGCGTTTGCGGAACAAGCGTCTTGTGGCTGATGCCTTGCCCAACAATGCATGGGTACACGACTTGGTAGGCGGCCTTTCTATCCAATGCCTTCTTGAGTATTTGCGCTTATGAGAGCGGTTGCGAGACTTCAGCATCGACCCGTCCATGCCGTACCGCTTCATTTGGAAGTGGTCCTCATCGGGGACTTTCTCAACAAGCTCCGCCCACCAACCTTATTCATCGGGCAATCAGCGTTGTATGGGGCATCACAGTTGTGAAAGACCAAGGCCCCAAGCAAAGGTCGTTTTTTCATTTGGTTAGTGCTCCGGCCGATGTTGAACTTTCGATCAGCTCCAGCGTCACGGATTGCAGAACAATGGTCCCTCTGCCTTATGTGATCAAGCTTCGGAAACAATCGAACACCTTCTCCTCACGTATATTTTTAATAGAGAAGTGTGGTTTCGCGTTCAACGGTTTTATGGGTGGCAAGCGCTATGCCCTTACCCGAATGAGAGGATCACGGATTAGTGGCTCACCAACCGAAAACGTGTTGCTAAAGCCCATCGTAGTTCCTTTGACTCTCTAGTTGTTCTTGTTTTTTTTACACTGGTTCGAGCGCAATGTTAGAGTTTTCAAGCACCATTGTTCGTTGGCGCATGTAGTTGCAGCTAAGACTATAGACGACGTGCGTGTTTGATGTCGCGCTTTATTGACGACTAGTCTTTAGTTTGTAACTAGATCGTGTGAGGGGTCGCGTTGTACTTGTTTTTTCTTGTCTCGTTTGTAACTTTGATCATTTGTTTTATTTAAAAAATTTGCTCAAATGTCTAAAAATTTTAACTGTGATTCAAATAACTCTAATCGTAAATCAAATTATATAAAAAAAATTAGTTAAATTTAAAAATCAACGACGACATCAATTAAAAAACGAAAAAAGCAACACTGATAACATGATGGTTTTATCATAAGTAGAAGAGTTTCAGCTATTCGCTAGTAATCCATCATAGGATGCGACTAAAGGCAATGTTTTTGCGTAATCTGACGCAAGATCGAACGACGCACTGCTAAGAACTCAAAAAAAGATGGAACGCGAAAGCATATGACGCTTACAAGGCAACGCCCGCCATCATCAAGTTGACCGTGACAGGGGAAAACAGCGCGTCGCCAGCAAAGAGCACTCACCCGATCCGCATCCGCGCACGCCTGGTCGCCGCCTGGCGCCCTTCGTCCACGCCGCCGGATCCGGCGCCCCGTGCCGGCGACCCGGACGACGTCCTGGATCTCCCACAGGGTGGTGTCGAGCTGCCGTGCGGACGCCACCGTCGCACCGGCCCCGCTCCTCTCCGCCTCAGCCTTCGTGATCGCCGCCAGCTTCCACGACGACGACGGCGTGGCGCGCCCGTGCCGCTGCTCAGCGACTCCTTCGCGTGGTCGTGGGAGGTTGCAGTGGTAGTGTCCTCCGCCGGCTCTGGCCTTAGCCCCGCGGCATAAGGCGCCCTCGACGAGTGTCTCGCTGCCTCTGCCGACGCCCAGGCGTTTCAGAATCGCTGCCGTTGCGGCAGCCAGTGGTTTGTATTCTGTTTTATGATAAATGAATTTAAAACAAATTTGTTTAGTTTTTCAACAACTTTTATTAAATTTTATATATTTGTTTTGATTAGTTACATTTTGTTAACTAACAATAGCCCGTGAGATCTGGAAGAGCTCGTCTGTTAGATTTGTAAAGTGTGTCTGTGAAGAAATTTTATCTGTCAGATTTGTAAAAAGAAATAATGCTAGATGTATTTTTTCATAAAAAGAAATAATGCTAGATGTATTTTTTCATATGCACGCAGTGTAATCGTTTCGGTTGAAGATATTTTATCGTGTATAAGTAGAAAAAAAAAACTATACATTTTAAAGAGCAGTGATAGTGATATATCTTTGTAAAAGTGAAATTATATTATTACAAAGTAAAATATGATATTATTGATTCTCTCTTATTTATTAATTTCTTAGAGGTAGTCTGTAAAACATCCTTTCGTGTCACGCTCTAACGGAACTTCGCCCGCCGCCCGCAATCCCCGCCGTGTTCGCCTCACCCGCGGCCGCGACTTGCTCCGCGTCTCTCCTTCCCCGCTCCACAACGGCCGCGTCGCATATGCCGCCCGCTCCGGACGCCTCCCTCCGCATCTCTCCTTCCCCGCTTCCGCATCGCCCCCTCCCTTCCCTCGCCTCGAAGGCCATCCCCCGCCTCGTGTCCGGCCTCGCCCAGGTGCGGCGTGGCACCTGCGTGGATCTCCTGTGCGGGGTGCGCTGGCTGCCCCACGTCGACGCCCTTCAACCCGGCGGCGTTCACCTCATTCCGCCCAGTGCTCTGCGGCTCGCCGCTGTCCGTAGAGCAGACCCGGAGCCCGGCGTGCCCGCTGAACAGCGAAGCCTGCGGCTTCAGCCTCAGCTACGCCCACTCCTCGTTCCAATCCGCGCATCCGCAGAGGTCCCTCGCCGTGGCCAACAACGTGGTGAAGACAAACACTTTCAGCTGTCTGCAGAGGACCACCGGCACGGCCGCGCCGCCGTAGGGCCTCCTCAAGCTCGGCCGTGGGCGCTGTCGTTCCTGTCCCAAACCAATGATACGTACGAGGCCACGTTCTCGTACTGCCTCCCGAGCTTCAAGCCGCTCAACTTCTCCGGGATATTGAGGCTCAGGCGCACCGGCCAGCCGCAGCGCATCAAATACATGTACTGTTCTCCATGTGTTAGCAATCCGTTTCTTGACAATTCTTGCCCTTTCAGTGGTTTATCTTCTCTGCAATTTGAGAGCCTCCTGAAGATATAGCTCTGGGCTTGATTTTATCTTCGATTTTATCAGAGTTCTGTTGGTGCCAGGCTTTGTAAATTGATTTCTTTTTATTTTCATTTTAATTGTTGCAGCTGGGGGTGCTATAACTTGTAAGAGGCTTTCCAAAAGGATCTCGGGGTCTTGCTGCAAGGGCTTGTAGGACTAAAGAATGAAGATGCTATTAACTTTACTAGCCTGAATTGTGCCAGATAGAAAAGAGGTATGGTTTCTCATCTGTTATTTAAGTTGCATTTTTTTCAGATGTCTCATATGATTACTTGGGCTATAAATCATTACCTGAGAATGTTGATGACTACCGTATTACACTTAACCTTAATCCTCAGATGGATTAGAGGACCTACAATTTGCCATTGGCCTCGAAGGTGGCAGCAGTGTGGGTCGAAGGTACAAATTGTCTGCGACATTTTGACAGAAGCGTGTGTCTTCATGGAAAAAATAGGACTGGTTGATCATTTATTCTCCAAACACCAGGATTTTCGTAGAAATCCCAAGGAATTTTGTTATAAAAGAATCTCAATACAGATGACCTGGGACAAATTGTAATTATTCGTGGAGGGATGGAAGATCAACTGGATGAAGGCCAGGATCCTAACTAGATGCCCGTAGCGTAACTTTTTGATACTTCGCATTGGCACTGGGACCTCCTGATGCCTCTGAATATGGTTACCATGGCAGAACACTAAAGAAGCTTTTGACTTAGGAGCATAAACTTAACAAGTTAGTCAAGGTGAATTATGGAATTTTTGGTTGGTATATTTTTCACGCGAAGCATGAATTGCATTCTACAGAGGGAGTCAAGAAGTAAAGTAAAAGACTTGTACAGATTTGGAGGTTTCATTATTTTCTGGAAATTTGTTTCTTGAGAAATAAATTTTGTTTGTTCCATTAGCAAGATAACACAGTGCATGATCCTGGCAAAATGTTTACGTATTGCCATTTGTTTATTTACTAAAAGTCAATTTATTGTTGATTGTTACTCCACTATCTTTTGTCTTGCACTTGCAGGATGAAGAATCTGCAAGGCTCCAGTAGAAGAAGTACACTTCGTTGCTACAAAAGCTAGAATCAGGCGAGCATGATAAGCTGCATGCAGAGAGAGTTTATGATAAGGTTGAGGAATTGCAAACTCGGATAATCTCATTGGATGAAGCTGCAGCTTTGATATGCTTGTCGATATCAAAGATCCAAGATGAGGAGTTGTATCCTCAGATTACTGAATTATCTGCAAGGTAAGTTGTGTTAACTCATAGGCATGTAGCTGACAAGCTTGTTATGATCTCCAAGTATTGCCTTACACATATGTTTTGTCATAGTATCTTCTGCTTTACTGTTATCCATGATTAGTTGACAATTAATTAATGTGGCAGCAAGTTATCGTTGGATTCTGTAAACTTTCAATGTCTGCAATTTTGTCTTGTTACTGATGCAGTATTAGTCCCTATCAGGATATTTTCATTCTTTTTATCTGTTTTAAGTTATGAGTTTCATTTCCTTTTTTTGACCTAGGCTTGTGCATATGTGGAGAAACATGTATGAGTGCCATCAAGTTCAGAACCATATTGCTCATACTTTAATTTTGTCTTCTATTCATCTCCGTGGATAACCACAAGAATAAAACAAGTGGTTTAATACCGATAGTTGACATGTAGCGATGTTGATGTAATGTAACATTTACAATTCCACAAAATTTGGATAATTGTTTTTGTCCAATATTTATTATTGCCCTGCGCTATTTGGCTTTGAAGATCTGTTGATACATTTTACTTAATATTTAATATCACTGCTTTTGAATATATTCTGTTTTGTTTCTCGTCATTTAATCCACCTAGCAGTAACGATGTTGGTCGGAGTGCGGAATCTCTGAGGAAAAAGTGCTCTCCGAATGTGCGATCCGAACGCTCGAGGCCCGACCTCATCAGGACTTAGGCTCCAGACCTGGTCGTAGCTGCGCCGACGGCGGCTACGGTCGAGAGACCGTTCCCGCCTGGACTCGGCGTAGCGCTCGCTCTTGGCTTGCTTCTGCGCGTCGATCGTGTGACGAGCGTCACAGTGCTCCACGAGGCGCTGGCGAACTTTGCCAGCCGGAGGTTAAGGATCGCGCGCCTCAGTCCGACCGCGGCGGCTATCGCGGGCCGAACTCCGATGGTTGGTGCTAGGCTGGTGGGAGCTATGCGCCTCGGAGTGCTGACGAAGCAAGGGTTCAGGTTGTTGAAGCGCGCCGTCGATGTAGACGCGTAGACGGTCATAGATTTTCTTGAGCATAGGGTTGTCGGGCATGGCGGACTCGTAGAGGACGTAAGCCGTCGCCGCCAGATTCTCGTATGACGTGTCAAAGGCGGGCGTGTCGTCGTCCATTATCTGCTAATAAGTGGATCGGGCCCGAGCTCAGGCGCTACCGCTCGTCGCAGCGACACCCTTGCCCTGACCATCGCCCCCAGTCGCAAACTTGCGCCGAAGAGCGTCTTCGACGACAGAAAGTGCACGACGGTGCGGAGGAGAGTCATCGTCGAGAGCCTTGCCAGGGGGTATCGATCTCTGCGGCCTTGTTAGGCAATAGCGTGAAGCACTCACGGGACGGGTCATGGCCCAATACATTGTGAGGTAGACGATGAGGTGAACGACAACGAAGCGAACAACGCCTACGCGAGGTCTGAAGGTGAAGCTCGCCGCCGTTGTCGGCAACGAAATCCAGGCTTTCGAAGCGGAAGGCCTAGCCAACAGCGAAAGTGGGGATGCTCCACGATCGACCATTACGGGTGATAGCAACCGCAAAACCCCCGAAGAACAGGCGAGAGATCGAGGACTCTCCCACTAAAGCGAAAATCGAAGCCATCGAAAAGCGAAGCGAAAACGCACAACGAAAACACCCTACCTGGCGCGTCAACTGTCAGTGTTCTGACCACCGACATAGTAAAATTTACGTAATCGGAGGGAGTATTCGTGTGCTCTTCGTATTCGAGTGACTTATCTACGAAAGAGACTCAAAGATTAACCTGGTTCGGGCCGTCGAGAGGCGTAATATCCTACGTCTAGAGACGAGAGAGATCAAATCGTATGAACTCAAAAACACAAATATAATGCAAAAGAGTCTTGACTCGATCCAAGAACCCTAGCTCGCATGGGTGGATGCGGTTACAATGGAGTGGCTTATTCGTCTATCTTGGTTCTTCTATTGTTTTGTTCCATGGCACCTCTTTTATAGGGATAAAAGAGGTCGGACCGGGGGCATCAACTTGACGTCTACGGAAGCTGCTGGCCCTCCGTCAGGTGGAGCCTCGGTCGTCGCCTGAGTTGGTTGTCTGGCGCCCGCTGGCGCCGGTGCAGTTGGCCGGTGGCCTTCGTACGTCTTTTGTTCAGTTGCGGGAGACAAATGACATTTTTTTATCTTGCTTTACCGATTGCCTGGCTGCTTTACCAACTTTTAGAACGTTTTCCTCCCGGCAAAGTTGTTTTACCTCTTGTTGTACGTTGATAGGAATCTCTGCGGCTCTCAGCGGTTGGTTGTTAAGGCGATGCCCGGCCCCCAGAGGTCGAGTCAGAGCGTTGGCATGTAGCCGTTGGTAGGCTGAATCTGTGTAGCTTCAACCTTTCGTCAGTCGAGCTTGGACGCTTGCGCGGTTCTGACATATGAGGTCAGGACGTTCTTGGCGAGATGTGAACCTTCGCAGGCCATAGACAGATTGTAAGCCGTAGTTTGTAGATAGGCATTTGTGTAGAGGCCGGGTCCGTAAACAACCGAGGTATACTATCCGGACAATTGATTTTCGTTTATCACGGAAGACGATGAATATGAAACCTGCTACACTAACACCATCAAAGCCCCAGTCATAGTGCATGAATACATCTCTTCACTGCGATCATGTTCGCATTGGAAAAATGAACTAGCACTGTTTTTTGTCAGCTCAGACTACAAGCAAATTTTACAGTCCAAAATGAGAACAAGGCTTAAATGGGTGTTTTCTACTAAAATGGTTAGCAAAACCTACTAAAATTCCTTGACCAGCTCAAGCTTGCGCGCCTGGAAGAACTTGCAACGGCCTTTTCCACAAGATTCAATCTCCTCGGACTTGTTTTTAAAACCTGTAAAGCCTAGGCTTGACAGTTTGACTTGCCGCTTGGGCCGCTTGACGCTTCCATTTCCACTCCCATCTTCGTCAAGTTCATCGGACTCCCTTCGTGCCCATATAATAGATGCTTTAGTAGAGAATCACCAAATCACAGCAAACACAATGTTCTAGGAAAATAGAAGCACGACAACATAATTATTTATCATAAACAAACCAGGTAACTTCAACTGCATCCTTGAAAAAGGTTGTGCAGGTTCCCCAACTAAAACGAACCAAAGTTGGGAAACCAAATACCGGATGTTTGTGGTCTTCTAACCATTGTTTAGTACCAGGATCTGCTTCATAAACATAAGTTAGCCAAATTATTAATAGAACAGACAAGACTAACGAAATACCTTACAGTTAGGAACCACGGACGGTCAGTTTCAAAATAGGCCCCCGCGTCGCCCCTCACGAGCGGCACGGGCGGAACCCTAGGCACGCGCCGCCGCCACCCTCCCCCCTCCTCTCCTAGCCGCGCCGCCGCCAGAGCGCTCGCCGGCGAGCCGTGCGGGTTCAAGAACGGCAGCGGCGAGGCTTCTTCTCCTTCGAGGAGCCCCCACATCTCGAGCTCGGCTCACACATGGCTTTGATGATGCTTGCTGTCCCCACGACCGGATATGAGGTTGTGGTGGCCGGATCCAGATTCTCGGGCAGCAGGAGATCCAGCGGCGGACGTGGCGGGCGCAGCGACCACGCGCATGGGCGATGCCCTTGGTCGACGCAGCAGACGCGGTGGCGGCTGGACCTGGCACGGCGGCGGTAGGCTGGGTCTGCGCTACTAAGGGCACAACCGGCCGTGCACAGCGGCAAGGTTGAAGAGTTGCAGAGGGTGAGGCGAAGTAGGGGGCTGGTAATGGTGGAGCTGCAGAGGAAGGGTCGGAGCAGAACGGAGGTCCAGGGGGCCGCCGTCGCCCCAGTTCGACCTCCTCGGGGCGACTCAGGCGGCCCCAACCTTACCTCGGCAAGGGCAAGGCTGGATCCATTGGGGATTGCTTGGCTCTTGCCGTGCTTGGTCGCTGGGAAGTGGTAGTGTGCGCGGGCAGCGCAGGCGGACAACATCGAGCTTGAGGTTGAGGGTGGAGTCAAGCGGCGATGTCTTTGCGGTGAAGACGGCCACTGATGTGAAGGCCGTTGGTTGTTGGTGTGGAGGCCGGCAAGGTGTTAGGTGTGGCCACCCTGAAGCAAGCTGGTGTGGCTCCAGTTTCACCATGGCACCGGCGGCTCTTGTTCTCATTCGATGATGTTGATCCAGGCAACAGAAACAGTATGTGCAGTTGGTGTGCAAGATCTGGGCGAAAGCCTAGCAACGACGACACTTCTCGGTGCCGTTTTCCTCGTTGGAGGTGTTGCAAAGATGCTTGTCCCACTCATATGGATTCCGGGTGAAAACCCAGGTTCACTTTGCTGGACCGGGCAGCGGCGGTCTTAGACGTCACATTCTCCTTGGAGACGTTGCTTTGTGGATCCTAACCATGCTGGTTGTCCATTGACATGTTGATATGCTGGCAGCAACATTACACCAAAGGGTGAAGTTGAAGTTCGGGCCATGGTGGTGGTGCCATCTCTTTGAAGCCTTCCTCTCTTTGTAATTGTGCATCGCGAATGGATCATCGGAAGAGCATGCTGTTATGAAGTCGGAGCTGCTGCATCGTGAAGTGCGATGAGCTTGGCAACGATAACATGTGGTGGGAGCTTTTGTGGGCTTTGTTTGGATTGCAGTGACTTTGAGTAGGGTGAGGCATGTCGTTTTGAAGTTGGATATGCCAGCAGGTGGTTAGAGGTTTTAAGTTGCTTTCTAGCTTTGTTGTGTTGTAGTCTATTTTTTCTCTTTTTTCATAGAATAATTGTACGGTTTGGTTTCGTTTCCCTTAATATGAGGCACCTTCTTCTTATAAATATATGCTGGAACACTAATCAAGTGATTCCAGATCTTTTGAAAAAAAAAAAAAAAACAGTTAGGAACCAGTTACCTGCTGGATAACCGGATCCAGTGTTCATGTGCATATTCTGCGCAGTTTCATCAAACACCCAGTTCCGCAGCGTTCTGTCCCTAGTGACCTGCAGTTGGGCATAAGTAATTTAACAATGCAAACCTCTACGAAAGTAGACATACAAAAATCTAATATAAGAAATTACCTTTGCAACTATACTTGCTCCACTTACAACCGGGTAAAGGCTATCAGCTTTCTTGGCAACCACAAATTTGATGCCAGGAAATTTTTCTGTCATCTTGATCCTATACTTTTCAGGATCTCCAACGGTATCGATATAGACCTTTGCAAGGAGAAATACAAATATTCAGGCAATTAAATAATAATCTAGAGTTAACAGCACAAGGTGTTCCTTTTCATTCAAGAACAAATGCTCTTACCTCTGCCAGAAGAACTCCCATTTCAAGAACCTTTTTGATAAGGCCCATCGCAGAGTTGTGTGATATTTCATTCAAATTAACTTTTGACCTGAAAACAACGACTGTTAATTAAGAGAACAAGGTCTAGTTTTCAGTTTATTAGGTGCAAAGGACAGACATACCTTTTCAGCATTTTAGCAGATAGATCCTTTGGGCATATGACATCCACTTCCCACCCAATAGAGCTGTTGGCCTTTAGGTTTTCAAATAACTCCTCCCTCTTTTCCTCCTTCAAGGTTTTCGAATCTGATGAAAAGAAGAGAAGAAAATAGGCTAACTATCAATAGAGTTAATACCTCATCTGTTCTTCAGTTTATCAAAGGCTCATCGTCATGATAATTGATATCTTTAGCCAATTTTGCAGGCAGAACATTGTAGAAACATAATTATGCCCCGATACAGTATTTGACCATTCAAAAGGCTGAGTTCATGCAACATATAAGTATGTTACATAAATAGTAAATGTCTAAAGTCTCAAATATCAGACTGAAGCATTCGTTTCCATTTGGGAACACTGCTTTTCATTTGATTACAATAAGAAAGCACGATGTGTTTGGTGCCTTCTGGCTTCTGCAGGAGCCAAGTTCTAATAAAAAGCACTGTTTTTTCTAAAAAAGAGAAAGCATATGGATGCCAGAGTTTTATGAAAATAGATAAGGAAACATGAGGATAGCAATACCTAATTGGATTGTACAAATAACATATGCATTCCTCATTAAATTCAAGAGTTCATGCATAAAAGTGCTTAACTTGTGCAGAAATCTACAGTCATGAATGTACACAAAATGAAGCAGTTGCAAATTATTAGCCTTACAACGAGTATTAGCCAACTGCCACGCAACCTTTTTTTTCCATTCCAATACAGGGTCATGAAATTCTAGTTCATGTTCCTTGGACTGAAGTTATATTATTATTCTTTTCAACTAAAGTTATTTCATGAGTATCACGAAACTAGTAAGTAGCAGAAAAGGTGAAATGAAGCAGACTTTAGAAAAAGGACAAGAAGATATGAGCAAAGGAGACCTGCGAATTCAAGGGTGGCAAGAGTGTTGTGATACGAACGCGCACAGTACATGCATCCATACACCATCGGACCTGCAGGGGCAACGGCAGGGAGGAGCGTCATTTCTAATAAGATTCCATCTACAAATTCTACTCAAGACATGCAAATCCCACTAGAACCTTTAAGCAAATTGCATTTCTAGTAGTAAGGAATATATAGTTCAGATCAATTAGAAGTCTAAAACTTTTAAAAACATAGCTTTTTTTTTGTGTAGCTGCAGATTTCTTCAGACATAAAAAAGAGTAGAAAAAATGAATCTAACTCTTCGTAGCGGTGCTCCTGCTCATTGCTAAAAGGGTAACAATAGGTGAAACACAAATTTAGGATTTTTACCAAGTACAGGGCCGCGGCCGGCCTCATCGATCCCCATCAGGCAGGGCTCCTTGGTAGCCCATTCCGGCGCCGCCGCCGCCATCCCCACTGTGCTAGGGCCCCGTTGGAAGGAGAGCGTTGTGTGGGACGAATCTTCTAGACCCGAACCACTTCCGAGTGCTCCAGCAGCGTCAGAGATGGGCAGCTCCCGGCGGCGAGGCGAGGAGGCGCGCCGGGCCTGCCGGCGTGCCGGGGTCTGGCGGCTGCTGGTGCTCGCCGTCCGGTGCGGTCGCGCCGGTTTGGACCGGCAAGGTACGCGGCCTGAGAGCGGAAGGGAAAACCGGCCCAGTTTTGCCATACGAAGCCCAAGCTGTAAAAGGGCCATCTACCGGCGAGCGAGGGAAGGAAACCGCCGCGTGTCCGCGCGAATTCGACTCGGAATCGAAGAACCTCCAAGGCGGTGGAGGAATCCGAGCTCCGAGTCCGAGTGGAAGGAGGCGCGCGCGCGACCCTTTATAAACGAGGGCGTTGCCATCAATCACAATCCATCGGCTTGCTAACCTGCCACCTGGTCTCTCGCGTCTTCGCGCTTCGCGGCGGCGCCCTCTTCTGTGCGTGCGGTGCGGCGCCTCCCCCAAGATCCTCCGTCCATGGCGGTACCAGTGGCGCGAGTGCACCTCGCCATGGCTCACGCCGCCCTTCCCCGCCTGCTCCCGACGCCCCCGTGCGCCGCCGTTGGCAACCTCGTCATCCTTCTCAACCAGGCGCCCCCAAAGCACAGCCGCGACGACGCCGTGGACCGGTGGGACGCGTGCAAGAGCACGCTCATCAAACCGCCGCCCAAGCCAACCAGTCTCGCCGACGCCGTCGACCGGTGGGACGCGTGTAAGAGCACGCTCATCAAACCGCCGCCCAAGGCAACCAGTCGCGCCGACGCCGCAGAGCGGTGGGACATGAACAAGAAGAGCCCGAGCACGACGTCGTCGTCCTCGTCGAGCTCGAGCGGTAGCAGCAGCAAGACTAATCGCGCCGCCGCCACGTCGTCATGCGCGAAGTGGGGAAGGACGAAGCGGCCGGTGAGCCGCGGGTCATCGTCGTCCGATGAGCGCTGGGACGCGCACAAGAAGCCTCGGATGCCGATGCAGGCCAGTGGGCGCGACGTTGATGAATGCAACGAACAGAGCAGTACCGGAAGTAATGACATGGAGGTGGACGACGAGCCGCAGCCGCAGATGGGGCACTTCTATGGACAGAGCTTCCCTGACCCACCGGAGCCAAGGATGCTTCCCACACCATCGCTCCTGGTTCTGCCACGCTCCGGACTTGCATAGATGATGATGATCTCAGCTTCTCTCTGGTGACTGGTGTTACTAGTTTGATCCAAGTGTAACCTTATCGCTTGGGCATTGTGATCTTGATGTAAATTGAAACAAATGGATGATGAGTCAATGTCGACCTTCGAATGAAAACGTGTTTTTTCCTTTTCTTTCAAGTCTAAATTGCTAAATATTGGACACCAAATTTTATCATGACAAAGTGCAGAACAGACTCCATTCAGACGAGTCTAGTGCTGAATACAATGTGAAAGTACCATTACTTAAATTCAGATGAGTCTATTGCCTTATCTTCGGGTATGTCCTCCATTCAGGTATAATTGATCTGTGACCAGTCGCCATTGTTAGTCCATCTTTGTCCCTTCTCTGTAAACTGAAAGCCAAAAAAAAAAACCAACATGCTCTTGCTACCAAACAAATAAACATGCAATTTCCTGTAATTATGAATA
>BCLG01001550.1:83443-107207 GCA_001602295.1 Zoysia matrella | reverse complement strand
TTAAGTACATGCGTTTAACAAATATAAAAATTTTTCTTACATCTTCACGATTAACTTTATAGTGGCCTGTGATTCTAAGTTACTCGCATACATAATATCCACAAAGTACGGAATCAGGAGGTTGCTTATGACACTTAAAAAAATAAACTAGATTATCCCAAAATTTGAAACTATTAGCATATATATATAAAGTATATTTTTATTTGTGTTACCGAACAGTTGGTTCGCAAAGTTAGTTTTTACTTGCTATCAGGACAGATCCCGCCAAGTTTAATATAGAACAAATAAGCACTACACATATGAAACAAGCATTTCAAAATTACAATGAATGCAATGTAAAGAGTATATCATAGACAATACGTATGAAATGCACATACTTATTTAAAATCTTTATGAAATCTTTGTAGCTGGAGCTTGGGTAATCGAGTGAGTCAAGTACCACTCCCTTGGCCTTTCTCGGTTGTATAAAAAAACAAATATAATGGTCATTGTACCCACAACAAAAATGTTAGATTTAATTAACTTAACAAAATAAGATGAGGATAGTAAGGGGCCAATATGTCAGTCTTGCCATTGCTGACAAAGTTATACACCACCCTTCCTATATAAGCAGCCACTTCTAACATTCGTTGCCAAGTCATTTCTTTCTTGGTTGCATTGAACTCTTTCTTTGTCATGTCTTTGTACATCTCTAAATTTTCATCCTGGTTCACGGTAAAATTGACATGAGAAATCCTAGTTAGATTAAGAATACCAGATCTTAGTCTCTTCAATTTTTGATCATCTAGATATACCATCCTGCATATAAAATCCATTGATGATTAGTACATGAATATTAACAAATGTAAGCTTGATAGATTATGATAGAATTAACTTACAGGCACCACACAACGATGAGGTTGATGTCTAGTCTTTGTTTTCGGAACATAAGGCACAATTCTTCAAAACTAAAAAAATAGTGTCTTCTCACCGCTCCAAAATGCATTCTCTGGAACATGAAATAGAACATTTTTAATCCCCAAAGAACTCGTCACTATGTACCAGTCATGTAATCTTCTCATAGAAAAATATAGATTATTAAGTTGTACTGACATCAGAAATGGCTTGCCATTGACAAATCCTTTAGGTATATCCTCTTTATGCCATATTGGAGCATTCGGTTTTATTTGTAAATCTGCGTGTATAAAATTTTCTATCTTCCACCCATGTCTCTGTCGATGTATGTTTCTTTGTTGGTTCCTCCTGAAAGATAATGCCTTTCTTTTCAATCTCTCAAGATATTTTAATGTTTCTTCGGAAGGAGTCTTTTTGTATGAGGCGATTTGCCTGTGGATTTGTACAGGAGCTAAAAATGTTTTGCCCTTTTCTATTGATTCTTTTTGATCCTTCTGAGATAGGTGCGGCGATGCATCTGGCCCGTTAGGCGATACCTCTGTTTGACAGCAGGGAGAATGTGGCAGCGATGCATCCGTTGAACTCTCAAGATGCGTATCTTTTGCGCCCTGAGATGGCTACGACGATAAATTTGGCCTCTTAGGCTGATCAGCTTCGATCTCAAGAGGTGTATCTTTTGGGCTCTGAGATGAAGGTAGCTACGTAGCATCTGATTGGTTCTTCTGCATCGTTGAATCAGTTTGACTCTTAGAAGAAGATTGTATCTGTAGTTGGCTGCTTGGACGTGGCGAGGACAAAGGTGACCCATCGCATAGAGTAATATCATGTTGATGCCAAAGAAAAAATTTATTCACTGCTTGTCCAAGTTGTGATATTCCCTCGATCCTACTGTAGTCCAGTTCATAGTCAAGGTAGTTATTATTGATGATCGTGATCATTTGTACCTTGGCATAATCTGGTGGGATAGGACTATAATGAAAGGTACATCTCGAAATCGCAAAAGCAGTGGCCACCTTTATTGTCATGTTTCTTGTCCTTCCAATCGGAACATGGAGGCAGCAAGGTGTGCTCTCCACTATATCATCAACAAGAAATCTCTGACCGGGCATAGAGGCTACGCTGCTCATGTTGCAACCTTGTGTTGGCGTCAATCCAATCGCCCGAATCTCAGTTGACACATTTCTGATATTTTGTTGTGCAAGCTGCTGTTGATGCTCTTTCAAAAGCTTTACAAAATTTTCCTTTAAAGATGCCTTAACTTGAGCTTTAATAGTTTCTTCTAGAGTTCTCTTATACCTATCACATTTTTTATAACTTGCTGCATCCTGTGGGGACCCCTCTTTCAAGGACATATGTGAAGAGATTGCACGGGCACGTCCAGGGTGCTCAGGATTGCCTAGTGCAGCAGTTAGTTAATCATTCTCTCTATCAGGCTTGGTCTTTTCAGTCTTTTGATCAGCAACAATCCCCACAATTTTTTGCCCACTTTTGATGCTTGTAGTCGTTTGTATATGATCTAACCGTCTTCAATTGTCTCTGACCGAGCATAGACCTGATTCCTAGTACGATCATCATAGCCTTTCAATGGATCAGGTCTCTCTAACCTTGCAGCTTCCTCTCTTTTCTTTTACCATTCTGCCATTTTCCTGGCGTATCCGCTGGATCCCAAGTGATGGGGGTAAATTTTCTTTTTGCCAACTCAATTTTAGCTTCGCTCTGAGCAATTGCCTCTGGGGTAGTCTTCTGTCGAACAAATTCTGCCCACTGAGCTTCTATAATCTTTCCTAGTTTCTTGGGAACTAAATTCTTCTTAACAAATTTAACATTAAATTTAGCCTTCCATCCACGGAAGATCTTGGCCATAGAGGATAATGCACTCTTCTTTGCGAGCTCCTCTGTCCCTTTTGGAAATTTTATTTTCAATTGTAGCTTGACCCACAAAATGTTTTTTGTCTCTTCATCAAGCGACCGCCAGTCCGTAACTGTAATCGGGACGTTGTCCCTAACTATAAATCCACAGTTTTGTCGGTACTTTCTACATACATCATCCGGTTCGAGGGGCGCACCCGTAGCACTAACTCTTGTTACGTAAAAAATGCCTTCAGGCATCTTATTTCTGCCCCGCTCCCCTCTTTTTTGCTTCCTTTGACTCCCTGAGTCACCTAAGGAGGTCGGGGTGGACGGAGCTTCCTCCTGAGAAACCGATGATACCTTTTCCACTTGAGAAACCGATGTTTGACGAGCTACAATCTAAAAAAAAATAGGGAACAACTTACTTGAGAAGAAACAAAAATCTTGAAAAGATTAATTCAAATTATGGACCAAACCTCTTCTTTTGGATTGTAATCTGGATCAGGGCTTTGTGACCTTTTTCGACGCTTACTGGGAACTAGCGAAAGATCGCTCGGAGTCCTATACGAGCTCTCATTAGTACTTGTACTATCACCATTGTTGTCATCCTCGGAGTTGTCTGAGTTCCAATTAATCATATTGACATCTTGATTTTCTACAGCCAGTACTTGCTTGGCTGCAGATATCTCTTGATTTTCTGCAGTCACCACTTGCTTGGTTGCAGATACCTCTTGATTTGTCACACTCATATCTTGCGAGCTTGTCCTTTTGTCCATTGAACTATTCAATAACCAATGGAAAGCATTACAATATAGGACTAATGCTCTGGCTTTGTTAATACAACCGAACTAAGCACTCCCTAAGCGTTCTCTACACCCTTCATAATCCTATCCAACCACAAGTAATTGGGGTGTTCCTACTTATAAAAAAGGCATTGTTCAAACAATTAATTTAATTACTCTCAGATTGTAAAGAAACAGTTGGCTCTAGAGTTTTTGACTCTGCTCCTTAACTGTTATCACACTTCATAGATCAAACTAATTAGAGAACTATTAGCTAGTTGTCTCTCAAGTGAATGTCTTTAACTAATGATAATTAGTGCTAGTATAATATACTCAAAGTGAATCAACAGTAAGGAATACACTGAAGTATGTTCCAAGAGGGTGCTAAGAGAAGAAGCTAAAAACTTGGCAAGGTGCTATACATTGAGGGGACAAGGTGCTATACACTGAAAATGAATTAGCATATGCTAGCAGCTGGTGCTACATTTTGGTTGGACAAGGTGCTAGGATTAATACATTGAATAGTTTTGTGCTAAGCTAGCACCTAGGTGAGGTGGCATGTCTAGCAATGTTTATGGGTGCTACACACTGCGGCTGCTCTAATTCATCACTGGTTTTAGGATGTATTAAATTTACAGGGCCAAACACAGAGAGACAACTAGAGTACTCTCTAACCTATTGATCTTAGCATGTATTAATCATCATAGAGTTTAATAATCAGATCCTGCGTATGAAGTCCACAAACATGGGAAACCATATGTATAAAGCATCAGGAAACCATGGGACATGTCAAGAATGCCCCACTAGAGTTTAATAATCAGAATGTCAAGTATGTCAAAAACCATGGGACATGTCTAAGAATGCCCCACTAGAGTTTAATAATCAGAATGTCAATATGTCAAGAATAATCAGAATGTCAAGAATGCCCCACTAGAGTTTAATAATCAGAATGTCAAGAATGCCTCACTAGATTTTAATAATCAGAATGTCAAGAATGCCTCACTAGAGTTTAATAACCATGGGACACATCAAGAATGCACCATTGCTAGTATAACATAAGCATATTCTAGCATTGCACGTAAGCACCATCAACAGATCGCACATAAGCACATAAGCATATTCTAGCATTGCACATAAGCACCATCAACAGATCTCACATAAGCACATAAGCACCAGCCCAAGGAATGCGATCATATTTTCACATAAGCACATAATCCACTAGAATGCGATCATAAGCACATAATCCACTGGAATGCGACCAAATTTTCACATAAGCACATAAGTACCAGCCCAAAGAATGTGATCATATTTTCATATAAGCACATAATCCACTGGAATGCGATCATAAGCACATAATCCACTCGAATGCGACCATATTTTCACATAAGCACCAACCCAAAGAATATTATCAACAGATCGCATATAAGCACGAGGCCAAGGATTTCTATTGACATATCGTACATAAGCACTGGCCCAAGGATTTCTATTGACAGATCGCACATAAGAACATCAACAGACCACGCCAATCCACTAGAATGCGATCATGCTACTTAGGGTTTTGAACGAGTGCCTGAAGGGCAGAGAGGCGACCGAGAGGATCGACGGGGACGAGGCGGCGCCGAAGAATGGTGCGACGGGGTCGGAGCGGCGAGGCGGCCGAGAGCATCTCGACGGGGATGGCCGGGGTGGTGCCGGAGAATGGTGCCACGGGGTCGGGGAGGCGAGGCGGCCGAGAGCACCTCGACGGGGCTGGGACGGCACCCGAGAATGGCGCGACAGGTCGGGGCGACGAGGCGACCGAGAGCACCTTGACGAGGACGAGCGGCTCCGGAGAATGGCGCGACGGGGTCAAGGAGGTGAGGCGGCCGAGAGCACCTCGATGGGGACAGGGCGGCGTCGGAGAATGGCGCGACGGGGTCGGGGCGGTGAGGCGGTAGATAGTACCTTGACGGGGACGGGGCGGCGCTGGAGAATGGAGCGACGGGGTCGACGTGGCGGCCAAGAGCACCTCAACGGAGACGAGAACGGGGCGGCGCCGGAGCACGACGGCGGAGACTGCAGGCGTTGGTTCGTGGCCTGTGAAAAAATTTGGCAGCCTGACGGCACACGAGTCGAAATTTTGGACGCCTTTAGGGTTCCAGTCGCGGTGGAAGATATTTATGGGGACACCATAATGCAGGCCGCGCTTATAAGCAATCGTGGGGATTTAAGCCTAATGCAGGCGGTGCTCATTGAAAACCGCGGGCATTGACCAGCTAATCCCAATGGGCCTCTTTAAGAACCACGGGCATTAACACGGTAATGCAGGCGGCCCACAACGACAACCGCCTGCATTTAGCTTAAAATAAATTTTATTTTATTTTTTCACCACTTGTTACTTTTTTTTTCAAAACTAATAGTGTTAATCACCTTGTAATTAATATTCAGTCACTACAGATTATATTTTCACCGTTTTCAGTTAATTTTCATGAACGTGGGTTCAAATGTATCCAACGTGAACAATGTTTAGTAACATTTGGGACATATTGAGTGAAACATGAACAAAAAGAAATGTAGGTCATTAAAAAAAATTGCAATTATTTTTAAAGTCATTATTCTTATATTGTGTACATGTATGCAAAGAATTTGCAAAAAAGTTTAAAAGACCTGGTGAGAATAAAAAAGAAATTACTGAGGCAATATATGCACGTGGGTGACTTAACGCACCGCTTGCATTAGCTTTCTGCAGACGGTTGTCATTAAAAACTGCGGGCATTAAGAATCAACTGCAAGCGACCCACAATGATAGCCGCCTGCATTTACCGTAGAATAAATTTGTTTTATTTTTCCACCAACATTTAACTTTATTTTTTTTTTCAAAACTAATAGTGTTAAACACTTAATAATTAATATTCAGTCACTACAAATTATATTTTCACTGTTTTGAATTTATTTTCGTGAATGTGTGTTCAAATCTATTCAACATGAACAATGGTTTACTAACATTTGGAACATATTGAGTGAAAGATGAACAAAAGGAAATGTATATTAAATAAAAAAATCACAATTATTTTTAAAGGCATTATGGTTATATTGTGTACATGTACGCAAAGAATTTGCAAAAAATTCAAAAAGACCTGGTGGGAATAAAAAAATGTGATTACCGAGGACACTTATGCACGTGGGTGTCTTATACAACCGCTTGCATTAGCATTATGCAGGCGGTTGTCCTTAAAGACTGCAAGCATTAATTAAATACTGCAGGTGGTACGCAAAGACATCCGCTTGCATTTAGTCAGTACATATTTTATTTTCACATTCATGAATTTATTGAGTGAAACATGAACAAAATTAAGGAAATGTGTATATAAATAAATATATTATATATATACACACATACATACATCTATGTAATTAATTACAAATTCGTAGAGATAGTGTAATATACTACCCATAAATAAAGAGAGTGCATAATTAGTTATAGTAACATTACATAGAGGAGGGGCCTCTGGCCTGCTGGTTAGGCGTACAAAGGTGCACGCAACCGACGGGTTCGAACCCCCGTCCCGCACCTGCCTCCGAGAAGGCAGCGGCTGGAAGCCGCCGTTCAAAAAAAAAAGTAACATTACATAAATATTATATATAAATATATATAAGTTACATAAGATGAGTAAAATATTACACTGTTTTCTCTTTTCCATCTCTTCGAATGTAGGGCAACAAATTCTTGTCAATAGTTCGTTCCACGAGCTTGATGTTTTCTAGGTTAGTAAACAACGCCATCTCTTCGTATTGATTGTAATCTTCGTCACCATCACCTATATTCTTAACTCCAACAATTCTTTGTTTCTTGAAACAACTACATGTTTTTTCTCATTTGAAGGATCAAGTACATAGAAAACCTGTGCAACACGGTCAGCAAGTAACCAAAGGTCATCTTTATGACCAACATTATTTAGGTCAACAATTGTGAGCCCGTAGTTGTCCACATTCACTCCATTTGGGTGTTTGACCCATTGGCATCTAAAGACGTGTATTTTCATTCTGTCTCCATAATCAAGTTCTCATATGTCTTCTATAAACCCATAATATGTGGTATTCTGTCCTTGTGGGTAAAAGACTTCTATCCGAATTCCACTGTTTTGAGCAACACTTTTCTTATCTTTTTCTTTAGTGGAATAAGTGTACCCATTAATATCATATGCCTGCCAAGAGGTGAGAAAAGTTGATGGCCCGAAAGCCAACATCTTTTTGGTCTTTTGCTCTATGCTGTTCCCGTATGGTATATTTTTATCTATTAATCATGTAGTGAAACAACGTTTGTGCTCTTTCATGATCCAAACAAATGTTTTATCTGGATATTCTCTATGAAGCTCACTTAGGCGTTCCTCGATGTATGGATCCATTATTGTAAGTGTTGCAGTACATTGAAATGTGCCTCTCTTACTGATTCGTAACCCTCATCAACGAATGTTTTCATACCCATTCTCCCTCTGCCAGACAACTTTTCCTCATGTAGCGGTACAGGCAAACCTATTCTCTTTCCATCCTTTATATGATCAACACAACATCCAACTACTTCTTCTGTTGTGTAGCCCTCCATAATTGAACCCTCTGAGGGTGCACGATTTCGTACATAACCTTTCAAAATTGATAAATACCGCTCGTACGGGAACATATGATGCAAGTACAGTAGTCCCAAGGCTTTTATCTGATCCACAAGATGAATCATGAGATGGACTTGCATGTCAAAAATGGATGGAGGAAAGCACATCTCAAGCTGACACATTGTCTTGATAATGTACGTTTTCAGTACTCTAGTTTTTCAATATCAATCACTTTTTTGTGATATTGCATTGAAAAAGTAGCACAATCGTGTGATGACAACTTTTATATGCACTGGTTTGATAGCCCTTATTGCAATTGCAAGGAACACCGTCTTCATCATGCAACAATCATGAGAGTTGTAACCAAATAGAGTCAGGTTATTTACTGATACAAGTTTCCTTATGTTAGATGAGAAACCTATTGGTACTTTAATCCCATGTGAGCATTTGCAAAGTCCTTTTTTCTTCTCAACTGTCAAAGTATAGCTAGCTGGTGGAAGATGATGTTTTCCATTATCTATCTTCTGGGTGAAGCTCAAGCCTTAAATTAAAATGTTACAAGTCTTTCTAAGATTTTAAACCATCCATTGTCTTCCTCGGCATGTCCAATAAGGTTCCAATGATGCTATCAAACACATTCTTTGTAACATGCATCAAATTGATGCCATGGCAGACCTCTAAATCTTTCCAGTAAGAGAGATACCTAAAAAATATTGATTGCTTCTTAAATGCCATATCGGGTAAAGAAGCAGTTTTCTTTATTTTTGTCCCCTTACCAAATATGACATTGATGTTCTTCACCATTTCAAAGACAAGTTTCCTAGTGTAAGGTTTTGGAGCTGTATCTTTCTCAACTATGTTATCAAAATGTTTTTGCATCTTACGGTACTTGTGATTTTTCTTCAAAAACCGTCTATGTCTCATGAACACTAACTTTTTGGATGACGGAAGGTATACGGATGTTGTTCCATCTACAGATACTACGCATCCTTGCCTCCCTTTTGTTTGTCCTGATATTGTAAAGAGACCAGAATAATTATGGATGGTAACAAATATAATGGCTCTTAGTGTAAAGTATTCTCCTCGGAACTCATCCCACATCCGGACTTTTTCATTTCATAGCATTGCCATATCTTCTATCAAAGTTTCTAATAACACATCGATATCGATGCCAGCTTGTTTCGAGCCTTGGATAAGAATGGACAACATTAGATACTTCTGTTTTTGACACAACCATGTTGGAATGTTGTACATCGTGAGGATAACAGGCCAAGTGCTGTGTACGGTTCTGTTTTCACCGAAAAGATTCATGCCATCGGTACTCAATGAGAATCTTATATTGCAAATCTCTACAACAAACTCTGGATAGAGTACATCAAAATTTTTCCATTGAGTTGCATCTGCTAGGTGTCGAAGCTTTCCTTCATTCATCATACGCTTTTCAGAATACCAACGCATGAGTTCGGCGTCCCGAGGGTTTGAGAATAAACGTTTCAATCAATCAATCACTGGAAGGTACCACATCACCAATGCAGGAATTTTTCTCTTTGTATCCACCTCATCGGGCGTGTCATCACCAGTGTCTGGGCCAATAGGATTGTTCTTCCCTGACGTTTTCCTTGCGTTGCCCGCGTACACAATGTTGTAGTTCTTTTTTGTAATGACTAATGCCACATATTGGACACTTCTTTAGAAATTTATACTCTTTGCGATACAACATACAATGATTGGGGCATGCATGTATTTTTTTATCACCTAACAACAACAGACATATAAGGTTCTTCGCTTTATATGTGGTTGCTGGTAGTTTATTGGGTTTTGGAAGTATTTTTGCTAGCAGACTTAAAAGCCCTGTGAAACTACTATTAGACCCTCCATTGCAAGCCTTCAACTTAAGAAGTTCAAACACAACACGCAATATTATAAACTCTTTCTCGCATCCTTTTGTTTCGTCATATAAAAGGTCATTCGATGCTTTCTCCAATATATCCATATTATCTAGACCTCTCTTAACCACAAAAGATATCAGCACCTGTGGTTCAACGTGACGCAACATCTCTTCAAAGTTAAATGGAATATCTTCATCATCATCTTGAGCATCAGCAGTATCATTATGATCAGAGTCAGATTGATTGATGTTATCTTAAACTCTTAAATCATCATTACAAGCCACTTGATTCATAACGGTATGATCAAGATTTCTGCAAGATGTATCTATCTCCCCATGTTCTGTCCATACCATGTACTTCTTCATAAAACCTCTCTTGATCAAATGTGATTGGATTACTAAACCATTAGACCAAGCTATCTTGTTGGCACAATCGATACATGGACAAAATATCTCATTTCGACCTTCTCTACTCGCATGTTTCTTAGCAGCTTCGACAAATAAACAAACATTTTGAAGGTACTTACGAGAAGTTCTTGGTGCATTATACATCCATGATCGATCCATTCTTTATCTCAATCTACATATAAAGTAAAATTGATCGAGATAATTAATTATTTTTTAAGTAATATACATATGACTCTTAACAAATAAAAGACTACCATTAAAAAAAATTAACTACTACAAGTAATCTCATGAGAATATAAAATATTAATAATCTCCGCGAAATATTGTAAAACCTAGTCAATTTAATAATCAAAATCACAAGAAATATATCGTGTACATTGATCTCATATATTTAAAATAAAAATTAATCAACTAAACTATAAATATGGGATAACAAAGGTAAGGGACATCTAATCTCATAGGAATATTAAGAGTCACCGCACACATTATAAATTTTAGTCAATTGAATCATCAAAATCACAAAAACCTTGAGAAACCCTAGATATTAGAAAATCAAGATTATATGGCTTAAATTGCAACCAAATTTTAATTAAATAGTTGGGGGAACATACACATACCTCTAAAAACAAGCTCCACCACCACAGAAAAGGGATCAAAACCGTCCCTCCCGATCATCCAAATTCACGTCGCTGCCCGCGCCGCGCCTCTGTTCTGAGGGCGTCGCGAGGAACAGGGCGGTGTCTTATACAGGGTAAGCTAATGCAGGCGGTGTTCTTAAAGGTGCGCTTGCATTAAGACTCCTAAGCGGCATGTTAAGAACACCGTATGTGGAAATGCCCTTAATGCAGGCGGCTCTCCTAATGAACCGCTTGCATTAGGAAAACCATTTGTGCAGGCGGTTTGTTTGGAGAGTCGTCTATATTAGGAGCATTTTCGCAGGCGGTTGTCTTCCTCGGGCTCACCTGCTACCTAGTACGGGCGGATATTTGTTGAAAACCGCCTGCATTTGCCAGGGGGTGTCGAGACACATGCTTTTTGTAGTAGTGCTTTGCATTTCCACCATTTATGAATGGGCCTTTGAGATTTTTCTAGGAATTACTTTTTAGAAGTAAATGGACTAGGCCAATAATTCCAACAATAAATTGCATGGCAATTACACACCATTTGTCAGGTGGATGCAATTATGTCAAAACAAACTTTAATTGCTTCTAAAGGTCATATAACTTGTTTAAATGATGCATAGCAGGTCAAAAGTACAACTTCAGTACTGTTGACAACTACTGTACAACTTCAGCTGTTAACAACTATTCCATACTCTTTGGAATGAAAAACTCTTGTACCTCCTCTGAACACGTAAGCTGATCGATCTGCACCGTAGTATGGTTATCAGGTAGCTATGTCATATAGATAACAGAATGGTAATGCAGTTAGCTTTATTGGATTCATGCATAGCTCCTCTATAGGGCTGTCAAAATAAGCTCGAGCTCACGAGCTTCTTGAGTTCAGCTCGGTAAAAGTTCGACTCGAGCTCGGCTCGAAAGATAAACAAACTGAACTTGAGCTCGATATAAAGCTTGCCAGCTTACTGAGCTCGAGCTCGGTCAGGCTCGTTAAGATGAATAATTATTTATTTTTATAGTTTAATAGCTAATTTAACAATTTTATAGTTTAAAATAATCTTTTACATCATTTTAATAATATTTATGTATTTTATTTTATTGTCAAACCTAAATCGAGCCGAACTCGAATAGGCTCGAATTCGAATCGAGTTGAGCTCGAGCTTGCCTCGAGTTGAATTCGAGCTCGAGCCTGGGCCACCCAAGCTCGTTCGGATTGGGCTCGTTGACAGCCCTACTCCCCTGCCTCTACTGCTCATTTATTCTAGGCCTCCTATATTTCTTGTCACGATTATATTGGTGTGGGAGATCAAGATATAGGTCAGGATTACTATAAAAAGTTAGCTGGTTGATCTTGCAGAAGAGAAGGTAGAGTCAGATCGGGCTGAAACCTTGAGGCTAGCTAGTAGTATCCTTTGTCTTTGTATTCCTTCGTGTTAAGTGCCTTGTGTATTTATTGCCGTACAAATTGACAATTGACAGGAAGAGATATTATTGTCCATGTGTTCAATTTTAGTAACAATCGATGCATGACTTAAACGAGTTAGAAGTTGTTTGGCCAATTAAAGCAATATCAAGTTCTTTGACCTGTTCGCACCTTCCTTGCAAAGCACTGTTGTACCACTCCTACGTACTTCCGTCAAACTGTGTTGTTAGGATAATATTTCTAGTTTATTTTTTGAGCTAGAATTTCTGTACTAACGATAATAATTTTAAAACAAAAGAAGATACTCTATTAGAAAATACTAGTCAAAAAATGGCGTCAAAGGGTGAAAACATGTAATCATTGATCAGGTGGAAGACTTTCTCAGACTTTGAGCCTATTTGCTTCCGCTTTTCATCAAATTGAGAAGTCATAAGCACCTTCATAATATTTCTGGCTTCTTAAGTTTTAGAACTATCTAATTTTTAGATCATTCAATAGCCAATCCGTAAAAATGATGAAAAGTCGAAACAAATAGAGTACAGAGTAGAAGATATCTTTTTGCTCGAGCTGCCTTCGCCAGTTGTTCAACAGACGATATCCTTGTATGGAGAGCTCGAGACTCCATGGCTGCTCGCCTGGAGCGTTGGAATTCAAAACAAAGCATTCTATTTCCTGGAGCGTAGAAACAAATAGAGCACGGACTGATGGTGAGACTGCTGTCCCAGGCCCCTGGAGCGTTGGAATTGAGAACAAAGCATTCAGTTCCTGATTGTAAAAAATTATAAGGAAAAAGTGTAAAAAATCCCCTAAACATCTTCTTAATTTGGAGGGTCTCTGAAATTCTTTTATTCGAAGGCAGATCTAGAGAACTTTCTAAGGTCCTCAATCCCATTTTAGTGCAACTAACAGTGTGATCGAAGTGTAAAAAATCCCCTAAACATCTTCTTAATTTGGAGGGTCTCTGAAATTCTTTTATTCGAAGGCAGATCTAGAGAACTTTCTAAGGTCCTCAATCCCATTTTAGTGCAACTAATAGTGTGATCGATTGATCACTGGATTTAAATTTAAATTATATTTAGGGGAGCTGTTAGAGGAACTGGCTAAAGTAAACCTTAAAATTTTTTAGCTAGCTCTAAAAAGTACCTTTTAGAGTGATTTTTTGAGTAAACTGTTGGAGACAGTGGCGGAGCTAGGATTTGAAGTCAGGGTGGGCCGACCAAAAACTTTTCTCACGCCATGAATTATCATAACTATTTGAATTTGATCTTTTTTCATGTTGTTAGATCGCGCTATATTAATAAACTTTTCTCACGCCATGAAACTGAGATTAAGAACATAATAAGATTCACTGCACATGATTTGAATAGTCTAAGGATCCATAGCATATTTCACTCCATAAAATATTTGTAAGTTGGTTAGTAGATGGTTAGAAAACCAATTTAGTTGTAACAAATTACGTAGCCGGTTAATTATAACATATTATTTTTCAAATACTAAATGTTGCAGGACGCCGACAAAGTTGCTTACAACGCTCACTAGTTTGGGTGCTTACTCCATTGCTTGTTAATTCATGCCTAGCCAATATAGAAACTGCTGTAAAAAAAAAAGCTCATATAGATACTAGCCAGCCCACCATGAAGGAACCACGAGTGCATGCATGGGTTGAAGCCTGCTAGACGCAGTTGCCGGACCACCTATCTTTCCTAGTAAAAAGTTAATTACAAACTACCACTGCGATTATCGACAAAACACTCAAGGATTAGTAGCCAAATTCCAGGGTGGGCCGAAGCCCACCATGTCCACCCTCTGGCTCCGCCAGTGGTTGGAGATGCTTGACTCATCACTTGCTTGCCCCGTGGGCTAGCTCCAAGCCTCCAACTAGCCCGATGTTCTTATCAAACTGAGCTGAGCATGGCTAGTACCAATCGATCTGTAACGAACCGAGCCGGCTACGCTGTGCTGCTTCATCCCTTCAACGATGATGAGCAAGTACGCCATGACTAAAATTTAAAGTAGTATCAGAGGCAGTTCACCCGAAGAGAAGATAGTGAGTGCATATAAAATTAAAAATCGTTAAATTAAATACAGAGAACGTAATTTTGTTAACCTGAAACATCAAACAAAAATACATTGGAAAAGGTTAAATATAAAACTACTTACTACTTGGGTTGCATTTCTCACGTTGGGTCACAGGATGCCGGCTACTGTAAGAGTATCTCCAACTTTCCTAATAACTCCTTCTAAATCATTTTTTTATAGGAAAAGAGTAAAAATCATTCACCAACAGTCTCCCCTTAAATACCTCTCAACATTTTCACCTTCGAAAAATATCCCCATCCACAGCAATTTTATGCGCTCCCAACCGTGTCTCCGGCGCAACCAAATCCCTTCGCACCGAGGAAATACGGCGCTTAATTGGTCCCCGCGTCTCTTTGCGTGGCCTCGCGGACCCGGCGTACCCCGCCGTTCCGACCCGCATCGCCATACCTGTTCTATTTATCATTTAAGTACGTTCCAATAATTGAAAGAAATAGTATTCGTAATGTAGGCCATACGAACAACATGGACAGAAAAGTGATTTAAATATGTTCCTGTGAGGGCACGTGCAAGAGGCCAGCGATCGGTGCCTAGCGACATGTGAAGATTAACAGCGGCGGCGTATTGATTCTGACTATTTGTACCGGCAGACAAACTAATTTTATGTTGAAACAATTGCCCGCATGGATCTTTAGGCAGAATTCAAAAAATTTTGAGATCCAAATAGGAGATTTGTTGGAGGAAAGGAGAAAAAATACCTAAAATTTTTTGGCCTGACTCCAAATAGAGCCTTTTGGGGTGCTAACGACTCTGACTCTGTGAAGAAAGCAAGGAAGTAGTGCCGCGAGGGGTGCAGAGGAAACAATAAACTAGTCAGCGCAGGACGCAGGGAAACAACAATAATAACATGCACTTTTAGATTGTAGGAAAAACATACACTACTTAAACAATAGTTTTTACAGGCGGTTTTAAACCAGTTTCTACAGGCAGTTTTTGGTTTCGTTGGCATTAGTGAGCCTGTAGAAATAAATTATTTGTACATGTGTTTGTATCAGCCGCATGCACTAAAATCCTTTATGCAGACGGATTTTTTAACCCAACTGCTTGCATTAAGATCCTCTGTACGCGCGGCACAGTTAGATAGTCCGCCTGCACAAAGGAGCTTACTGCAGGCGGAGCTGTTACGTGAACCGCGTGGACAAGCCATTTTCCAAAATAAAAAAAAGCTCCGCTCGAGCGAAGGCCGCTCCGCCTCTTCCTTCGCGCTGCGTCGTCTAGCTCTGCTCTGTTCAGCCCTGCCTCTTGCTGCGTGACGAGTTCCGCTCCGTTCAGCCCCGCCTCTTGCTGCTCTGTCGCGCAGCCGAGTTGGGCGCTCGGTGCCGTGCAGATCCTTCGCCAGGAGCTCCTGAGGTGGGCTCTACAAGTTGTAGCCCTGCACAAGCAAAATCGAACAGAAACATGAATGAGATGCATCTTCACAAAGCTGTTACAAGATGTAGCAGGTGGCTGAGGCTCTTCGTACTAGCAGTCGTCGCTTTGGAAAAGTTGGAGAACGAGGCTCTTCGCTCAGCCACCAGCGTGCAGGGTCCTCGGCCGCTTGGCCCCAACCATGCGGGTGGGCACTTGGACCTTGGCTGCAGACGCTTGGCCACTGGAGCGTGGACGCTCCTGCCGACGCACGGCCGCTTCGCCCCTGACCGCTCGGGCACCTGGCCGCAGGCGCTCGGCGGTTTGGCCCCTGACTGCATGGGCGCTCAATGGCCTCGGCGCTGGGCGCTCGGTTGCCCACGATGCTCGGCCACGCATGGGCGCCCGGCTTCTTGTCCCTCGGGTGCTCGCCCTCGGACGCTCAGCTGATTGTTCCTTGGTGCATGGATACTCTCCCGCCTACGCACAGCCGCTTGGCCCTCTGGCGATCATTGCTCGCCTCGCACACATCTCCACCGCAGCGCCGTGCCATGCTGCTGATGCCGAGGCCTCCGCGTCGTGCCTGTTGGTCCTTCAATGATCTTGCACCTACAGCACACACCTAGCCGACCCTTAGCTGACCCCTGAAACTCACTCCCGACCTCTGAGGTGTGAAGATGAACAGTGTGCAACGGAGAAGCAGAGACAAAACACACGCGAAGTAGCCGAGTGAATTGCCTTTTTCCTTGCTTCCTTTTCTACCAGAGGAAAGCCTCTGGATTTTATACACATGCTTCAAGTGCAGCAATAATTTCCTATAATTATCAACTAATCTACTATACAGTACTGTACACCTTTTGACTTCAGCGTCCACGGCCACACTGCGCACGTTGCCTTTCACACGTCGCCGCCTGCGCTGCCATAGTGGAGTCCCGTCGAGTGTCTGGTCACCTTGGGAACTGTTGAAGGAGTAAAAACGGAGCAATAGAGTTATTGTGTCCAACAATCTCTCCCTAACCATGCTGCTCCTCAGCCTCCTTGATCACGCTGACCCGAGACCGAGCCTCCAGGAATCGGATGCGCCCAAGTGACCTGGTAAGAGTGTCCGCGAGTTGCCGACCAGTTTCGATGAACTCGAGGACGATCCGCCCTCCCTCGACGTAGTCACAGATGAAGTGATACCTCACGTCAATGTGCTTTCTGCGGTCGTGAAGAATGGGGTTCTTGCACAGGGCGATGGTGGACTTGTTGTCCACCATCAAGGTCGGTGCTTGCAGCTGCTCTCCTGAGAGCTCGCACAGCAGCCGATGAAGCCACACACCCTGACATGCAGCTGTCGCCGCAACAATGTACTCCGCCTTGCACGTCGAGAGAGCCACCACTCGCTGCTTCTAGGCCTCCCAACAGATGGGGTTGTGCCCAGGTAGAACACGACGCCGATTGTGCTCTTCCGATCGTCGATGTTGTCGCTCATGTCACTGTCGCTGAACCCGGTCAGCTTCAGTAAACCTTCGCTGGTCCTGCTGTACTGGACTCCATAGCTTTGCGTCCCTGCGACGTAGCATAGGATGCTCTTGACAGCGGCGAGGTGATCCTCCATCGGATCTTGCATGAAACGGCTCACGAACCCTACGGCGAATGCAATGTCCGACTGTGTGTTCACCAGGTAGCGCAGCCCACTGACGATGCTTCGGTACCAAAACACATCAACGGTCGGCGCTGTGCTCCTCTTCGATAGCTTCAGCCGATCCACCATCGGCGTCTGTGCTGCCTTGCACTCCGAGAGGCCTGCCCTCTCCAGGAGCTTCGTCGCGTAGACGGACTGGGAGAGCTTGATGACTCCTCCCTCCTGCATCATCTCGATGCCCAAGTAGTAGGATAGCAACCCCAGGTCACTCATTCTGAACAGAGACGTCATGACGTAGACTTCGATGATCAGCGTGCTCCCCTTAGAGCGTCGTGTGTAGAGCGCCTGCTCATCTACACACCTGGTGAAGCCAAGCTTATTTAAGCTTGCGTCCAGCTTGGTGTTCCACGCTCGCGGAGCCTCTCGGAGCCCGTACAACGCCTTCTGCAACAGGAGCACCTTGTGCTCTTCACCATTCTCAATGAAGCCCAGTGGTTGTTCTACGAACACCTTCTCGGCTAGCTCTCCGTTAAGAAATGCTGACTTTACGTCCATGTGATGGACCTGCCAGCCTTTCTCCACCGCCAACGCTAGCACGAGTCAGACCGATTCCATCTGCGCAACTGGCGCGAACACCTCGTCGAAGTCCACTCCTTCTCGCTGCACGTACTCCATCCGCCAACTGCACGACCTTTGGCCGCGCCGACTGCCCGACCTCTGGCCACGCCGACCTGCGGACCTGGAGCCGCTCTGCCCAGCTGGATCCGCGTCCTCCTGACTTGCTGATCTCGGGCTTTGCTGACCTCCAGTCCCGGCATCATGTCGATCCTTAGTCGCAGCTGAGTCGCGCCGACCGTAGGAGTCAAAGTCCTCCCGACTCGATGACCTCGACCCTTGGTCGTGCCGACCTGCCGATCGCTTCTTGCGCCGACTCCTAGAGTCCGGGCCTTGCCCCGTCAACTCTGAGTCACGCGGTGCGGCCGATCCAAAGTCGCGTCGACCCCGACCGTCCGAGCCCTCTGGCTCTGCTGACCCCGATTCGCGCCGACCTCTGGCATCGCTGCGATCAGCTCCCCCTGAAGCTAAGCCCGCCTCTCCTTCCGACCTCTATCTCCGAGGAGTGCTCGAAGGAGAAGGAGCTCCGTGAGCTTGCCTCTCCTTTCGGCACTGGTCCCCGACCAGTTCTAGTTTGCTGCCTCGTCGAAGACGACATCCGAAGAGATATGCACCCTCTTCCTGTCAGGGTCATATAGGCGATACGCCTTACTCCCAGCTTCGTAGCCATCTTGGTGTTCCTATCCTCCAGCTTGCCGAGGTGTGGCTTCACCGTCTTCACGTGCGCCACGCAACCGAATCTCCTAAGAAAGGACACGTCTGGCTTCCTCTCGTGCCAAGCCTCGAAGGGGGTCTTTTCGGTTACGGCTTTGGTCGGCGAGCGGTTGAGGATGAACACCGCCGTGCTCACCGCCTCACCCCAGAACGTCGCCGGCATATCCTTGGCCTTCAACATGCTCCTGGCCATGCCGACGATGGTTTGGTTCCGCCTCTTCACGACACCATTCTGCTGCAGCGAGTATGGTGCCGTGAGGTGCCGCTCCATGCCCTTCTTGACGCAGTACCGACCAAACTCCACCGAGGTGAACTCTCCACCTTGGTCAGTCCTCAGCACGCACAGTTTCTGACCCGTCTCAGTCTCAACCCGTGTATGGAACTCTACGATGGCTCTGGAAGCTTTGTCTTTGGTGGTGAGCAGTCGTAACCACATGTACCGATTGCAGTCATCCACCAGTAGAAGGAAGTAGTGCCGACCCCATGTGTCGGCGGGGAGATTGGCCCACACATGTTGCCGTGCACGAGGTCTATAAGACCCTTGGCACGGTACGCCGTCTTGCATGGAAACGACTGTCTCTGCTGCTTTTCGACGAGCAACTGTCGCATAGCTCCTCGACATGCTCGATCGTGGGAAGGCCTCGCACCATATCGTGCCAACCTAGCCTTGCCAGCGCATCGAAGCTGATGTGGCTAAACCGCCCATGCCATAGCCACGCATCGTCACCAAGCCTCGTCGCCAGGCATACCGGCTGTGTCACCTGGAGCTTGGTGGTGTAGAGACGGTTTCTCCCGCGGTTCACCTTCAGCAACTACCTCCGCTCTCGGTCTTTGACGCGGAGGACCCCATTTTCGAGCAATACCTGGCACCCTCGCTTGTCTAGCTGCCTGAGGCTCACAATGTTGGTCTTTACATGTGGGATGAAGTAGACTCCGGTCAACGCGCAGTGCTCGCTACTCCGGCCTCTGAACACCACCGTGCCTTGTCTCTCAATCTTCATCATCGACCCGTCCCCGAACTTGACCGACCCCGAGATGGCGGAGTCAAGCTCTGTGAAGACTGCCTTGTTGCCCGTCATGTGGTTGCTGGCCCCTGAATCGAGGTACCAAACATTCTCGACGGCGTCTTCCTCCCTTCCCAGGTGAACATGAGCCCAGACCTCATTCAGCTCAAGTTTCCGATACTCTCCGTCCTCTAGGACGTCCCTGAGAGCTCAAAGCTGTGACAGCAGCAAAGAAGAATCCTGCTCGCCCTCTTCTGCCAGATGGGCCTTCTCCTTCCGCTCTCGGCCCTGGCGGGCGCGCTCCTGACTCCTGCGGTCACGGCGCTTGGGTGTACGGCAGTCACGTGCCCAGTGCCCCTTCTTGCCACAGTTGTGGCACTCGTCGTCGGCGCATGGGGAGGGTTTGCCACTCCTTGGCTTGCCTCTATCACGCCCGCTCCGACCGGTGGTGGATGGGCTGGCCGCTTGCTCTCTGCAGCGTGCTCTCTATTCTTCCTCTGTCAGCAGTAGCTTGCTGCTGGTATTTGTCGGTGTTGCTGCCGCGGTGCGGTCTTCGATCGCCTTCAACCTCCCGGTCACGTCCTCTAGCGTGAGTTCCGAGAGGTCGAGCATAGTCTGAATTGAGAGAGCAATCTACTCGTACTTCGCCGGCACAACCCGCAGGTACTTCTCGATAACCCACTGCTCAGCGATCTCGTTACCGAGTGCTGCTAGCTCCGCCACCAGCGAGGTGAGTCGCAGTGCGAAATCCTCCACGGACTCGCCATCACGAAACGGGTCGAGAGCAGCTGCGCCTTCGATACTTCTTCGCTCGGTCTGAGCCCTACGCGCATCGATGCGAGCTTCTCCCACGCCTCCACTGCTGTCTTCGCTCTCGCCAAAATGGAGATGAGATTTGGCGTCACCGCGTGGAGAATCGCCTCCAACGCTAGCTTGTCCTCCGTGTCGTTGTCGGTCCCGGACTCAACGGCGACCCACAAGCCACGCGCCTGGAGCATCACCTTCAACAACACCGCCCAGTCGGAGTAGTTCGTGCGTGTAAGCGTAGGGTCGGTGGTGGCGCCGCCGAACTTCCTCACAGTCTTGTGGACGACGACCGTGCGCGACCCGGAGCGATCCCTTTCGCCGCACCGCTCTGGGCAGCCATGGCGCTCAGGAGAGCACTCAGACGTCCGCATCGGTGAACCCACTGAAGAAGTCTCCGGTGTGCTTGCCATCGCTGCTGGTGCTCAACGTAGGCTCCGATACCACTTGTTGGTCCCTCAATGATCTTGCACCTACAGCACACACACCTAACCTACCTCTGGCCGACCCTTGGAACTCACTCCCGACCTCTGAGGCGTGAAGATGAACAGTGTGCAACGGGGAAGCAGAGACAAAACACACGCGAAGTAGCCGAGTGAATTGCCTTTCTTCTTGCTTCCTTTTCTACCAAAAGAAAGCCTTCGGGTTTTATACACACGTTGCAAGTGCAACAATAATTTCCTACAACTACTAACTACTCTACTGTATAGTATTGTACACCTTTTGACTTTGACGTCTACAGTCACACTGCGCATGTCACCTGTCACACGTCGTCACCTGCGCTGCCACAGTGGAGTTCCGTCGGGCGTCCCGTCGCCTTGGGAACTGCCGAAGGAGTAAAAACGGAGCAGCAGAGTTGTTGTGTGCAACAGTGCCGTCGTTGTCGAGGCCTCAACCCGATGCATCACCCGCCGAGGCCCCAAGCCGCTGACGCCAGCCGAAGCCTCAACGCTGTGCAGGCGCCGCTGTCACCTGCCAACGGTGGGGAGGATGGGAAAGAGAAAGAAGAGAAAGCGCTGGGCAGGGGGCACGGGGAAAGAAAGTACAGGATCTTGGAGAGCCTGACGGGAATACTTTAAAGTCTACCCATCTGCCGTGCATGGACTTCAAATTTCTTTTAGTCGTGGAGGCAATTTGTGCTCGCAGATGTCACAAATAGCCACTTGTACAGATTTTATTTTTGCAGGCTCTTTTAAAGAGAACTGCCTGCAGTAATCCACGTATTAGTGCAGGCGGCACAATTAGGAAGTCCGTCTGCACTAATATATTTCTGCAAGTGGTTCACTTCATCTGGCCCACATTATTATCTGTACAAGTGCAATTGTCAACCCCTATACTTTTGAGAGGGGGTGTTGGGATAAACCCTTTTTTAGTAGAGATAGTATAAAATGATTTGCCATTATTCATGCCTTTGGTTCACAGTAATTGAGCAAGCGAATAGCAGAGGAAAGTTTCCTTTGATCAATTTTAAATTGAAAAAAGTATTAAAAAATAATCCAGTCCACACTCATTTGTTCTCCCCTCGCTTAGGTCGAGGGATTGGAGGCTGTTACGCTATAATCCAATGCCTTGCTTTGCCTATGGACTGAGCATCGTAGTTGCTCCTTATCGGTGTTCTGACCATCAGCACAGTAAAATTTACGTAATCGGAAAAAGTATCGGTGCGCTCTTCGTATTCAAAATGGCTTAGTCTATGAAAGACTCGAGAGTTTAACCTGGTTCGGGCCGCCGGCGAGACGTAATACCCTACGTCTAAGGGCGAGTGAGATCAAATCGTATGAACTAAAGAACACGAGTACAATGGCGGAAGGGCTTTGGCTTGAGCCAAGAACCCTAGCACGTGTGGATGGATGTGGTTATGTAACATCCCTTGTCTCTCAAATCACGATTTCAAATTTGAAACTAGAATTCAAATAACCGAAGTCAATAGAAATTCAAATTTGAATTGAATTTAAAAATTTTCAAGCAAGCATTCAAAGGGGAGTTGTAAAAACAAATTCTTGTTTAAAAGTTATTACAAGGTTCAGAAAATATAAAAAGATTTTTGTAAAAATTTAAACCAAAAATGTAAGTCACAAATTATTTTAATTCCTCTAAAATCAGTTATCTGCCTTTCAAATTTTCTTGAATTAAATCCGCTGAGAATTTGAAGATGCTCCAAATATGAAAGTTGTTCTTCATAAAAAGTCTTCAGTTCCACAAATTTTCAAATTCATCTGAACTCGGGAAGTTGAGTTTTTGCTGCAAAAACAGAAGCTGTCACTGGAATTCGAAAAAAAATCAGAAAAATTTAAAAGCCTGCGGACCCCACCTGTCAGCTGCTCCTTCCTTCCTTCCCCAGCCGCTTGCGGACAGGGTGGCACCGCGCGCGGCGCGCCTACAAGGCGCCCCTCGCTGCCGGGTCGCCACGCGCCCTACCCAGCTGTCCTCCTCCTTCCCTCCTACTCCCTCTCCCACCGAACTCCCTCTCGGCGCTCTCTCTCTTTCTTTCTCGCGCGACCGAGCAGCCGCCGCCAGTGGAGCGCCGTCGCGGAGCCCTCTCGACCCTCCTGCCTCTGCAGGCGAGTGCACCACCTCTCTCCTAAGCTCCCACTGCCCTTCTCCCCCTCCCTTCCCTTGGCGAGCGGTTGGATTCCGAAGCTTTCCCCAAAAACTTGAGATTTGGGTCGCCGGCGCCATTTCTCAAAATCGACCTCCTTCCGGAGAGCGTCCTCTCTGAACCAGTGCGGCTCCAACTCCTCAATCCCTTGGTGCACTCCTTGATCGATTTTTTCGGTTGAAATCATAGCTATCTGTGCAGAAATTTGAGGTTGTCAGGCGCCGGTCTTCGGAGCCGAAGGACCTCGCCGGTGCCGACCCACTTCTTGCCATCTTCGTCGACGACAACCTCTTTGCCGCTCTTCTCCTCGCCTTGGTGAATCTCCCAGCGGAAACGGCATCGAGTTTCGTCGACTGTAGCCCCCGTGCGATCTCGCTGAACCTCCTCCCGTGCCGCCCCTCGCCGTCGACCCCGTTCCGATGAGGCCCGGCCCTTGCGACCCCTCCGCCAGGTTCCCCTTGATGCGGTGACCATTTTGATGACTCTCCCGAGGCGTGCCACCGCC
>BCLG01001550.1:6181-83331 GCA_001602295.1 Zoysia matrella | reverse complement strand
CGAGTCCTGCGGCCGCGCATGTGGTCTCGTTTTTCCGGCCGCCCCATGGCCCTGTGGGCCCGGAGTTTCTTTTCAATTCAGAAATTCTTTATTTAATTGCGCAGAAATTTGATAAAATTTGTAAAATTCATAAAAAAATCATACTAGCTCAGAAAAATGAAACCAACTTTGTTAGACTTCTAAATTCATAAAATATTTATTAAAACTAATAAACAAAAGTAATTAATTGTTTTAACAATGATTAATTACAGAAATTGGTTAATGCATGTTTAATTCTTATTTAATAATGTGTGCACTTTAAATTATTAAAAATTGGCTTAATTGTCCCCTAGGGTATTAGAGAACATTATAAAAATGTTTTAAGCTAATTACTTTAGTAATTATTTAATAATTAATCTATCTTTGTTTTCTAGTAATTAATTCATAGTAATTAGAATATTTGCTGATAATTAACCAAATTTTGTTCTAAATTATATTTACTGAATCTTGACCTATTAAATTTTGTTAGAGCCCAGGAACATTACTGAGTAGTATTAAATTAGTTTGTCTAGCCAAATTAAGTGAATTGCTTTAGTTATTAACTAAATTATTTTACTAATTTTGGTTATATTACTCAAGGTAGTTAATTAAATGCTACTGATATTTTTACCTAGTAGGTTTAGCTAAATTATTTACCCTACTATTTTAAAATAATTAACTGTTTAAAAATTAGTATCCACTACTTCTAGTAATAGAAAAGGTTATAAATAAAATAATCAGTTTAGTATTTTTGTAATTATCAGCCCACTTAGTCTCTCACATATTAACTCAACAAATAAAATTGCTTTGCTGTTTGCATTTGTCATGGCATTGCATAGCATGCATTTTCATACGGTCGTTGTTTCATTGTTTAGTGAACAACGTACTCGAGAATGACGTGGATGCTCCAGAGGGTGAAGCACCTGTGGGTAGTTTTGCTGAGGAGACTTCAACATCGTAAGGCAAGCATCATGCATACTTATTCTTATTTTATATAAATTATAAAATAAATTAGTGTATTATTATTGCATTTGTCGGACAATAGGATAAGTGTGGTTATGTTAGAATCTGATTATTACCCCCTCCTTGGTGTCTTAGGTTTATAGATTGGGTTGGTAGTTCTTAGATCTGGTGTGTCTTGCTTAGCCATGCTTAGACTGGTAGAAGTCGAACCGGTGGAAGGTCACCACCTTTTCGTAGGTATAGGATCTTTATTTAACTTGTTACTCATATGGTTGGTCTAAACTTGAGGATGATGAATTAGAGACCGGACAGGGAAGTATAGGTTGGCAGCAGGAAAGGAGTCCTGTGTGCGGTAGCCCTGTCTGTGTCGGTTAAGGATTGGCCGTTGTTAATTGTTGGCCTAAGCACTTTTCGTTCATACCACATGTCGAATATAATGGTAAGACAAGCCGAATATCTCATTTGCATACCAACGTTTGGCCCATGACGGCATGTCTTGACTGGCAAGCACGTGTGACCGCTGGGCTCCCACGAGACACGGGACCAGTCCTCCCTGACATATTGATTGTCCAACCGTTCGGACATGGATGAGAGAAAGGTTGACGTGAGTACCCTCTTATGCGACGTCGTGAGTTGCATAAGCTGGATAGTCCTCAAGTCGTGTGGGTATAGTTGAACTACTCTGTAGGGTGTATAATCGGTTCGAATCGCCGCGGTCTCGGTTATGACCAAGCTTGGTGTCCATTGATTTTCATCGTAGTTAACAACTTCAATTCTTTAATCACTGATAGTAAAGTTGTGTAATGTATTGGAGATGTATTGTTGACACATCTCTTATCACGGCGTTAATAACGAACGGTGGTAACGGCTTCGACGATCGTGTGGCTTCGCTGCCTCCACGTGGACGATGGATAACGCGTCTGGGAATTGTAAAACGACCAACGGTTGGTGTTGATCGAATGACGGTGGGAGCGCAACGGTTCGCGAGTGCGCACCTCGCCAACTGGTGCCTGTCAGCCATTTACTGACGTGTCAGACAGGCGCACATTACCTCCATCGTGGCGGTGATGGCGCTCGGTCCTACCCGTCAGTGAGTAGGGTGCTGGCAGCGGGTGCGCGTCGTAGCACATACCCATGAGGGCGTAGTTACTGCGCCGTCACGTCGTGGGTAGTGGGGTGAGAAATGTTCATCCCCGGTTGTCTTTAAAAGGAGGCACAGGTGGATTTTGAAATCCACCAGCTCTCTTGCCATCTTCGCCTCCAAGCTTCTTCATGCTCACTTGCTTTCGCACCCTGAGCTTGTCCCCTTCGTCTTCATCGCTACCGCGTTCGCTCCGGTGGTCACCGTGATCGTTCTCATTCTCACCATATTCGCCGTCGTCGTTGTGATGGAAGCCGCCTGGAAGCCGTCTGCCGTTTTGGAGGCGGTGCTCAAGTCGTACCACAGCACTGGCCTGTTGCCATCGAAGGAAGCAAGTGAATGGGAGGTAGTGGAGAACCAGGAGGTGCCGACGCTGCCGGAGGGGAAGATCGTGAGCTTCGTCGCCTTCCACGAGCATGAGCTGGTGCTCCCAGGCACTTTCTTCTTCCGCACGCTGATGCTCCACTACGGTGTGTGTCTTCACCACCTCAACCCTAACGGGGTCCTGTAGAATGCGATCTTCATCACGCTATACGAGGCGTACCTAAGGGTTCAGCCGAGCCTTTGGCTCTAGCGTTACTTCTTCCAAGCCAGTCAGCTGCTAGAGCCCTCCGGCGCCCTTCGGCAGGTCGGCGGTGCCATGCTTATGCTCCGGAGCACCGAGGCTGAGGAGTATATCAAGGTGTCGTTTAAGAAGTTGTTGAAGGGTCGGCACGATGGGTGGTTTTACATCAAGAACGCCACTCCCGGTCTTTCGGCCTTTCGTAACGCGTCGGCTGAGGCGACCAACGTGTGGAAGGCGAAGGTGTCAGCCGAGGAGAAGGATGGGTTGAGGCAGCTGCTGCAGAAGATCAGGCGGTTGCGAGATGAGGGGTTGAACGGTGCCGCTGTCATCGCCACCTTCGTGCGGCATCGGATTCAACCTCTTCGCATTCGAGTCCACCCCATGAATGACTACGAGGGAAAGGACGATGCCTCTTGGGAGGTAGTCGAGATGGAGCTCAGTGAAAGGGAGGTCATTCAGCGGGTCGGCAGGCTGCTTAAGGGAGATGTCACCGACGAGGTGACCAAGGGGCCGCTGCCACTGGACAAGGACCATCGAACTCTGGTAAGTTGCTTTCTCGCTGTTATTGTTGTTCGAATTCGTAGAGTACCTTGGATCGGGTCATAGGTAGAAGTCGAGGACTTAATTGTTGTCGTCGTTGTAGGGCCTGTCGAGGACCGCGCTCGGCTTGGCGGACGTGGTCGAGACAAGCACGGCGGGCGTGTCTCCGGCCAAGAAGAAGAAGGCCGTCAAGAGACGGCGCGCCGGGGGCTCCAAGTCGTTTCTCGCCGACGGTCCGGCGGTCACCGCGCCGACGGTCCGGCTCAAAAGTCGACCGGGGCTCCGTCGGTCGGCGCCCCTTCAGCTACGAGTGCAAGGTCAGAGATTCTGACCCAACCTCCGAGGCCACTACGCCACAGCAGTGGCTCCAGTAGACATCGAGGGCTCAGCGTCATCCGAGAACGTGATCCCTCTCTTGGTCAAGAGGACGAGGACCGAGGGGTCAAAAGGTGCCGAGGTCGATTCCAAGACCCGCGCGGCTGCTACCGAGGTCCAAGTAGCCGAGGTCGAGACGACCCAGCTCCCAGACGCGGGCCAGCCGGTGCTACCCTGGACTCGGAGGATCCTGATGTGCCAGTCGAAGGCGTAAGTATTATTTGGATCCCAATACCCATCTTTAACCTAGCTGTGAGTATTATTTGGATCAGTTCATTTCTGACCTGTTTGGAGGTTTTGCAGGCCTCCATGTTGGTCGCCACCATGCGTCCAATTACGACCATCGCTACGTTGGCGTCTGAGGATGCTAGCGGGGAGCTGACGATGGTGCCGATGTCGCAGCACACATGGTGACGCCACCTCTGACGGTCGAGGCTCAAGATTCGTTGACACTAGGGGTCAGCGACATGCTGCCGTTGCCACCTCCCTCGACTGTCGCCGATGAAGCTCAGGAGGAGGTGGCAACTAAGGTCCAAGAGGAGGCAGTCGCCAAGGCCCAGAAGGAGGCGGCCACAGGGCTCAGGAGGAGGCAGCCACCAAAACCCAGGAGGAGGCAACCGCCAAGGTCCAGGAGGAGGCAACCGCTGAAAAAGAGAGGGAGGACTCCTCTCCGGCTCCCGATGCTGGGGAGAGGTCGAGTTGATGGAGGTTGAGGACGAACCCGCGTCGTCCCAGACCGCTTTCGCCGAGAACCCGAGTGGATCGTTCTCACCCTTGGTTCACGAAGAGCCAGCCGGCCAAGTCTCACCCGCCGCTGCCGAGGGCTTGCGAGAGTTAAGCGAGATAGCCGCCGAGAAGCGACGGAAAGTTCCCCTGGCTGACCCGACCGAGGGTTTGCAGTGGCCAGCTGTGGAAGAGGTCGGCGGGCCGTCAACGAGCTCGGCCCCGGCCGGCACGAGCGGAACCGCGAGAGTGGCGCAGGAGGGAGGAGGGACCGAGCTGGCCATGACGTCGGCGATGCCATCGTCTGCAACGGTGGCACCCGACTCCTCGACCTCCGACGCGCAAAGGTCGGGGAGGAGAGGCGATCTCCCACCCGAGGCCGTGGCCGAGGCGTGGAACTTCTACAATGATCGGATGGCCGGGGTCCGTCGCTTCAACATTGCGATGGCTTCTAGCCTCCGCCAGCTGCTCGGCATCACAGACGAGTGCCGAGATCTTTTCAATTATCCATACCTGATGGAGTGTCGGGTAAGTTTTTGAACACTTAAGGTTTTTAGTCAAACCTATTTGTCGAGGTGTTGAGTGTCATTGTTCGCAGGTGAATCTTGCTACGGCAGTGGGTCAATCGCCCCGAGGGTACGCCCTGCAAGTCCAGGTCGATGCTCTTCGGGCAGAGCTAGAGCAGGTGAGGGCCGGCCGCAACGCTTCGAGGAACCCCACGATCCGGCTGCACCACCAGCTCAACGCCGCCCGAAAGTTGAGCCGCATCTCCCTCGACGAGGCCAACCGAGCGTGGCTGGACGCTGTGTCGGCGCGATCCGAGAACAGGAGGCCTACATCCGCGCGGGAGACAATCGCACGTAAGTTAATTCATAACGTTTGAGTTTTACCGTTTGAAGGTCGGGGTCAGATTCCGACTGGGAACTTGCTGTTTGTACAGAGCTTCGGAGGCAGGTTCTCCAGCATGACGCGGTGGTGCAGCGCCTCAAGGATCTCCGGGCTCACACCTTCAGGGCCCGCGAGAGTGCCGAGAGTGCCGCCAGGAAGGCTGAGGAGGAGTGTCGCCGAGCCTTCGAGCAATGAGACTTGATCAACTCGGAGTGAGTCGCCGCCGCGGCCGACATCAAACGGCTTACGGAGGAGCAGCAGGCGATGCAGCAGGCCACCTCCGAGGTCCAAGAGGCGCATCTGACCGGGGAGGCGAAGATCGCTCGGTTCTAGGCGAAATTGAGCGAGGCCAAGGGCCTCGTGGAGTCTGTCGCAAAGGAGCGGGATGGTAAGTATTTTTACCTTTTTGGTTCGTTAAGTCGTTGTGGGGGTCGGTTGCTTGACAGTGTGCTTGTTGCAGCTTTGGCCGACGAGCTCCGACCCTTGAGGTCCGCGGGCCGACGCCTGCTTCAACAGATCTTTGCCGGCGTGCATGAGAACTCCCTCTTGACGGAGTTCGTGACACACATGCTGCAGTAACTCCCGGGGATCATTGCCGCCGAGGTGATGAGGCGATTGAGGATGGGGCCTCACTGGCCCCAGCGCTAACCCGCTCTCACTACCCGAACGTGGACTTCGGCCAGATCGTTGAGGGGTTCGCTTCTGAGTTGTCGGAGGAACAGATGAGGGCGCTCGAGGCCGACACGCAGCCATCGACGCGGGAGGATGTTGCCGACTTCAACAGGTCGAAACTTCTTTGATCGAGAGCGGTTCACTCACCTGCCTCACCTGCAGCAGCGGTGTCCTTAGTTATATGTAGGAAGTTAGCAGTAGTATTTTGTATCTGACTGTGTAATGAACACTTTGGACGATGTGTAAATACGCAAGTTTCTGACCCTCTTCTGTGTTTCAGATTTTCGCACTCACCATTTTTTGAGTTTTGTTGGGCGTTGATCAAGCGAGTGGGTTGAGTATAGCTCGTAGGGTCAAGTGTCAGGCTCGATACAGCCGTAGAGCGTCACCAACATCGGGTCGGATCGTTAGCCGCGAGGAAAACTTGAACGATAGTGCTTTCGCTACTTAGCACATCTGAGGGTAACCCGCAAAGCTCGACGCGGGTCAGGAGTCGGCCCCCAAGGAAACTAAGAGAGGCGCGGAGCCTTAACGCAGAAGACTAAGGCGCGGAGCCTTAGCACGAGGAATCGAGGTGTGGGGCCTAAAAACGAAGCGCGAAGGGGTCGGACGTTCCGACCCACAGGTGGGGACACTTAGACTTGCCCTCAGGCGGTGGAGGGCGGCCGAGCTGGCTATGCTTCACTGCCCAAAAAAAATGATAGAGTCAAGAGATATGCAAAAGACTTAGTTGATTTTATTATACGTAGAAACGATGCAAATTCTCGATATTCCAGGCATGGGCTAGCTCCCTGCCATCCTCGGTCGCCAACCTGTATGCGCCAGGCCTTAAGACTCACTTGATTACATAGGGCCCCTCCCCGGTGGTGAATGTTGTGGTGATGTCGAGAAGAGCGCATGTCGTCCGAGGGTTCTTACACCTCAGCTTGTGGACGAGCGCCTTGGATATCATGCTGTAGGTGAATGCGTTGATGACGTCGGCATTGCTCACGTCGGGCAGTTCATTCCGCTTGCGTGAGAAATGCTGGATGTAGTCACAGAGCGACTCGCTGGGGTTCTGCTTGCAGTTCTTCAGATGCCAGGAGTTGCTCGGGCGTGTGTAGGTTCCTTGGAAGTTACCGACGAAGACGCGACAAAGGTCGGCCCAGTCGTGGATGCTGTCCTTGGGAAGGTGCTCGAGCCACCCCCTGGCCGAGTCGAACAGGAAGAGTGGTAGGTACAAGATGTCGAACAGGTCATCGACGCCCTCAGCTCTGCATGCAAGACGATTGTCCTCGAGCCAATGGGCAGGGTTAGTCTCACCGATGTATCTGACAATATTGGTCGAAGCGCGGAATCTCTGCGAAAAAGGTGCTCTTCGGATCTGGGACCCAAACGCTCGGGTTCGACCTCATCTGGACTGAGGCTTCGGATGTGGTCGTAGCTGTGCCGACGGCCGCGACAGTCGGGAGATCGTTCCCGCCTGGACTCGGCGTAGTGCTCGCTCTTGGCTTGCTTCCGCGCATTGATCGTGTGATGAGCGTTGCGATGCTCCTCGAGGCGCCGACGAACATTGCCAGCTGGTGGATAGAGATCTCGCGCCTCAGCTCGACCGCGACGGCTGTCGCGGGCCAGACTTCGTCGGTCAGCGCTTGGCCGACGAGAACTGTGTGCTTTGGAGTGCTGTCGAAGCGATAGTTTAGGGTGTTGAAGCGCGTCGTCGAGGTAGACGCGTAGACCATCGTCGGTCTCAGTGAGCATGGCCGCCGCCGCTAGGTTCTCATATGGCGTGTCAAAGACGAGCGTACCGCCATTCATAATTTGCTGGTAAGTGGAACGTGCCTAGGCTCTAGCGCCGCCGCTCGTCGCAGCGGTACCTTTACCCGGAGCATCACCCTCGGCTGCAGATTTGCGCTGGAGGGCATCCTCGACGATGGAAAAAGCGTGACGATGTGGAGAAGGGTCGTTGTCGAGGCCTTTACCGGGAGTAGGATTCTCGTGGCCTTCGGAGCATTGAGCATGAAACACTCTCGAGCCGGGTGGTAGCCCAGCACAGCATGAGGCGAATGACAGCGAGGTGAGGCTTGCGCGGAGCCTGAAGGCGAAGATCGTCACCGTTGTCAACAACGAAATCCAGGCTTCCAAAGTGGAAGGTCTGGCCAACAGCGAAGCTCCCAAAACGCAGGTGAGAGATCAAAGTCTCTCCCACCAAGGCAAAAATCGAAGCCATCGAAAAGCAAAGTGAAAACGCACCACAAAAAACCCTTTCCTCGCGCACCAACTGTCGGTGTTCTAACCACCGACACAGTAAAATTTACGTAATCGGAGGGAGTATCGGTGCGCTCTTCGTATTCGAAATAGCCTAGCCTATGGAAGACTCGAGAGTTTAACCTGGTTCGGGCCGTCGGCGAGGCGTAATACCCTACGTCCAGGGGCGAGAGAGATTAAATCATATGAACTCAAGAATACGAATACAATGGCGAAAGGGCTTTGGCTCGAGCCAAGAACCCTAGCACGCGTGGGTGGATGTGGTTACAGTGAAATGGCTTGAATCTAACTTGTCTTGTCTAAGGCCCACTGGTACCCCTTTATATAGGGGTCGGACCAGGGTCTTCAACGTGGCGCCTACCGAACCTTCTGGCCCTCCACCAGGTGGGGCCTCGGTAGTCTAGCACCCGCTGGCGTCGGAGCAGATTGTCAGTGTCCTTCGTATGTCTTTTGTCCAGTCGTAGGAGACAAAAGACACTTTTCCATTTTGCTTTACCGTCCGTCGGGATGCTTTATCGATCGTCTGATTGCTTTACCGTCTTCTGGAACGCTTTTCCTTCGACAAGGTTATTTTACCTCCTGTTGTATGTTGTCAGAAATCTCTGTGGTTGGCAGGTGTCGATGGCTAAGGCAGTGGCTGACCCTCGAGGGTCAAGTAGAGGCGTTGGCTTCTAGCCGTTAGCCGGTTGAGTCTTGTCGTTGTGCGGCGCCGACCCTTCGGTGGTCGGGTTGTGGTGTTCGTACGGTTCCGACCCCTTGGGGTCGGGACGTTTTTGGTGTGAGGCGGTCCTCTGTGGGCTGCAGGTTGAACCGTGGGCCGCAGTCTATAGCTGGGCCTTCGTACTCACTCTGAGCCCAAAGGTACCCGATGTATATGATTCTGACACTCCTTGCTCGACAAAAACAGGCGGCAGATCTAGTTTCCAGCGGAAAACACGGTCACCAAGGTCCTCGCCCACTCAATGGCTCATGGCACAATGCAGAGGAGCTAGAGGAGGATGAAACTAGACCTGAAAGGAGACACGGTCACCAAACTCTGAAAGGAGACAGAGATTGGAGTGAATAGTGAAGGTTCCACTCGCATCAAGTTGACAGCCAAGGACTTTTTGTTGGGAGCTTATCCTGTAGATGAAACTTCTAAGTAGAGATTAATTAAGTGAAATATAATACTAATTCAGACATTCACCTCTATTCCTATTTTTTCATGGCTCTATCTTTGAAAATTTTTCTGCATTTTGCATTCTCTGTTTTGCATCATATTCTATCCCTACATTTTCTATTCATGTTGTCGGGATTGTATAACCTAGGTCGGGATTGTATAACCTAGGTATTTACGATTTTGGCCCTGTCAAAAAGCTAGCCATAAAAGACGGCTCATCGTATCGCAAGCCCCATCCAGTTCCCCCAATGATTCAACTCCACCAAGCCAAGGTCCGTCCGACCCCTGGGTCAGCTGTCGCCTCTCTCGTCCGACCTTGTGTCGAGCACCCTAAAAAGAGCGAAGATTCCTAACACTATGCGGCATGCATGGTCTGCTAAATGGTGGAGGGAAAAGCTAACTTTGTCCCACCCATGCTGGACAAAGGATGACGACACAATGACTTGGCGTTCAAAAAGCGTAACAACTCAAGATGCTCGTGGTCTCACCCGTCCAGGGCTGCTCGGTTACTTAAGCTCTAAGCCATTGTAACCCTGGTCCGACCTCTATATAAGGTCACACCGGGGACCTTAGATAGGTAGGAGTTTAGCGAACAATACATAACCCTCGAAAGACCTGGAGTTGCTGCTCGAGCAAGAACCCTAGTGCCATTATGTCTCCGTAATTACCATGTTAAAATCTTTTGAGTCTCCTGTAGACTAGACCACCTTAATGAGAAGTACATATGGACCACTCTCCGATATACAAATTCTATATTCTTGCAATACGAAACGCGACACATGTGTTTCAAAGGAGCCCTCAATGTTTAATGATACAACGAAATAATTTAGGTGCTTTGAGATTCAAATTTGCTGATCTACTTGTTTATTATTGCAAAAGAAGCCAATATCTGGACCTTCTATTTTCCTACTAAATTTCCACCAAGCCTTAATTGTGTGTGTGTGTCTATATATATATATAGACACATATATATATCTCCCCTACCCCTCCCTTCTGAAGCTGCATAGCCACGTAGGTTACCAATACTGATAGACTACATGGGTTTTAAAATATAAGCATTTCTAGGATTGGTCCAAGTTAAGGGCCCCTTTGGAACGCGGAAAGTTTTCCTGTTTCCTGTGTTTTTTCTATGAAATTGAACTGATTTCTGTGTTCCAAAGGAAGGCCTAAACCTCTTTAGCTTTGACTATTACTAGATTCATCATTAAACATATTTTTTATAATTTGTAACTCTTTATATTAGAAAGTGTTTGAATTTTTCAAGATATTATTAGTCAAAGTTAAATGAATATAATTTTGACCGGACATAAAAATGCTTATATTTTGGAATGGAGGAAGTATTTCATTTGTCTAGCATGTCAGTATCTATCACTGGGTTTGTTCAAAGTGAAACATCTCAGCATATGAATGGTTAAGAATTACTCCCTCCATTCCTTAAATGAGCGTTGTTTTTACTTTTAAAAATTATATTTGACCATTCGTCTTCTTCAATTTGTTTTGAAAAATATTATGTCTTTTGTTTAATGAACTGATTTGGTGATGCTTGAAATCAAGGGATCCCTGGGTTCCTTCATGGTGACCGCGTCGGTTGCGATTATTTTGGTTTGGTTCAAGCCAAAAGGCATGGGTGTTTAGAGGAAGCAAAAATAGGTGGGAATTTTGCATTTTTTCTATTTTTTTCCAGTATAATACATTTAATATTTTTCTTAAGTTAATATATTTTTAGTTGATATAACTTTTCCTAGATCGTTAGAACGAGCATTGTGGAAAGGCAAAATTAGAGTGGTATTGCATAAATTTGTTTTTCCTGAACCTGGGCATACAAGTTGTCATGCCTATATTGTAGCCAAGTTGTGTCGTGTTGTCTTGCCCATAGTGGAGCGAGAATGTGCCATATTATTTTCTCATATCGAAGAGAAATTGCATCACGTTGTATTGCCCGTGTCATAGCATGAACACTCGGACTAGTTTTTTTAATAATTTAATAGTCTTTTGCATGCCAAGATTTTTGATGTTAGGGATTTGTTTCCTCCTTTTTCTCTCTATTGACGATAACAAGATAGCATAATCTGCACCTCAAATCGATTTTGATTGGCTTTAAGTTAGGAAGATTAAACATTGTTTTTTTCTTCTTCGGTTGCAGAAGAAAAGAAAAAAGACAAAAGGAAAGAAGACTATGCTCAATTTCACCTACACGAATATGATGCTGGGAACAATAAAATATATAAATACAGCTCTAAATTTCACAACTACCATTGCCATTTCCGTCGGTCAAATAAGCAGTAACATACCCAGCCGCACGTGTAGTCAAGAATTTATCAAATCAGAGTACTTCGATGCGTACAATCAAATACAGAACCTGGGGTTTGAAATAGTACCTGTGTGGTACCGGCGTACTGCCCACTGTCCCGTTCTCAGAGAGAGAATTTTCCGCCCGCTGAAAACAATACTTTCACCGCACCACGTCACGAGGTAAACGTGCCTCGATCACATGGACTCGATGTGCCCGTGCTCTCGAGATCTTGTGCTTGCCTACATGCAAAAACAGCAATTTCCAAGAACGCGTCACCAACAGCCATGTGTGACGAATTGGGCGCCACCTGATCACTGATCAGATGCGGCGCTGATCGAAGATGTTACTCAAAGACTGGCTGGATCAAGGCTAAAAAAATTGTTATGGATTTTCACGGTTTTATTTTATTGGAAGACTGGTATTCAAAAGAAAATTTAAATTTTTCTGCAACCGATAAAATCAAAGAGTAAAATGGTAAAACTAAAAGGTAAACCGGTAAAATCAAAGGAAAACTAATAAGCCAGTGAAACCAATGAATTTCAAAATTTAAAACTCGAAAACTGATGAAACAGTGAAGCTTCTTGATAAATTAAAAAATTGATTAATTTAGTGTAGTATTTCAACTAAATTTCGTTTTTTATTTTAATTTTTGTTTCAATTTGACGCGGTTTTCCTAGTTTTGTGGAAACTGTGGGACCAGTTTCCCCGTTCGATCGATCATGACGGAACCCCACTGAAACCGTGAGCTGGACGCTGGATCCCACGCGCTCAATGCTCGTGTCCCGCCTCCACTGCCAGTTTTGGCACGAGTTTCGCACGCCGGCTTTGCCTCTACAAAGCGCGGCGCACCCCACCAAAGAACACACTCACCACAATCTCCGCGCGTTCCAGCGGCTCAACACATTCACCAGCCTCATGATAATGGCTACTCCAGCGGATGCCGACGGGCGCGGGTCACGCGATTACGACGCCGCCGTCGACGCCCGAAGCGGCTACTGCGCGGCGACGCGGTCCTTCCGCAGCCTGAGGCCGCCTGTGCCGCTCCCACCGCATGAGGCGCCGCTGTCGTTCCCGGCGTTCGCGTTCTCGCTCCTGCCGACCCCGCTCCCGGTGCACCCAGCCCTCCTCGACGCGGCCACGGGAGAGACGGTCTCGTTCCCGGCGTTCCTGTCCCAGACGCGCGCGCTCGCGGGCGCCCTGCTGTCACGCGTTGGTCTCCGCCGCGGGGACGTCGCGTTCGTGCTCGCGCCGGCGCGGCTGGACATCCCGGTGATCTACTACGCGCTCCTCTCGGTCGGCGTCGTCGTGTCCCCTGCCAACCCGGCGCTCACGGCCGAAGAGGTCGCCCGCCTCGTCGCGCTCTCGAGCGCGTCCGTCGCCTTAGCAGTGTCGTCGACGGCCCCCAAGCTGCCCGCTGGTGTTCCCACCGTCCTACTCGACTCGGACCACTTCCGCTCGTTCCTGCACAGCGAGGACCACGGGGCGAATCCGTCCCTGGACGCCGCCGTGGTACGCCAATCGGACACGGCGGCGATCCAGTACTCGTCTGGGACGACGGGCCGGGTGAAGGCGGCAGCACTGCCGCACCGGAGTTTCATCGCCATGACGGCTGGGTCCCATGCTCTGCTCGAGAAGCCGACGCAGGGTCGCGAGAGGGTGCTTATTAGCGCGCCCATGTTCCACTCCCTGGGGTTCTACTTCGCCCTGAAAGCGGTGGCATTGGGGCAGACGATGGTGGTGCTGACGGAAGCGGTGGCGCGGGCGGGGGTGAAGGGAGTGGTGGCGGCGGCGGAGCGGTGGGGCGTCGTCGAGATGACGGCGGCGCCACCGGTCGTGGTGGGCATGACGAAGGAGGGGCGCAACCTGGGGTCTCTGGAGCGTGTGATTTGCGGCGGTGCGCCATTGTCTCGCGCGGCGGCGGAGAAGTTCCGGCGGTCCTTCCCCAACGTTGATCTCTGCATGGTAAGTTTTCACAGCCCATATTTAACCATGTCTATATTTCTTTGTCATATGTTTACATTTTTATCGTTAGCGAATCTCTATTGATTTGTTTAAAAATTACCTCAGCCGGTTTTAAAATATGGACACAGTTGAATTTTTGCATCATCTTTGACATTTGTTTTATTAAAATGTGTAAAATTATTATTTTTGTTTTAAATATCTTTAATAATTAAAATTAATTATAACAAAATATATGATATTTATTTATTTTAATAAGATGAATATTAAAAAGTCAAATGGTATCAATATTTTAAAAACAAAAGGAGTACTTCGTAGGAGTACTAGCTTTGAGTTGCCGTATTGATGAATGAAACAATCTTTAGAAATCTTTGTTATTTTACAAAACCAACCATTTTTTTTTTCTAAAAGTCTTACACATTGAAGTTTTGGATAGTACATACATGTTGATAGCAGCATTTTACCGACTTTAAATGAAAATATATAGTATACTTTTTAAATTGATGATTGCGTCTCGGGCTTTATTTTTAAACACTGCAATCATATACTTAAAGGGCCAATGGGCCATTCAAGGAGTGAGTTTTAATATGCCATAACCAAGAGATCGCATCTTTCAAGCGGGAAGGAAAAAAAATGATTTCAACACAAGGGGTACATGGTCAACCTGAAGTTCGAACTTGTCAGTGAACTCGCAATCAAACAAACCCTAAACTACTCAAGATATTGTCTAGTTGTCTTAAACTTACAAAAGTACTAATCTTCTTCTAGGGACATGGTCACGGTCTCACGGATATAGAGGCCACGTAGAGGTCTAGGTTACCCCTCTGTTGCTGAGCATTGTAGAAGATTATTAGTTTCGTTTAAACAACGGGATGACGTTGCGCGACATCTGTTGATTCAACGCTATGATTTGTACACGAGTGACATCAGTCATGAATTGGGCTTTGGAATTCAACCCCAAATTTTAAACGAAATCACTGTTGTTATTGTACAATATACTCCTATACAACTACAAACCAACCAATTTATAAAATTGATCCATGTATCATTTACAAATTGAACTATGAGGCAGGTTGTGAGCCCCTGCCAGTTGATTCGTATACTGTACTCACAAAATGATTAATCTCATTTTGGCTGCTCACAAGTTGTAAACATGACTCGCTGTCAATCAGGCTAAGCCATGTGACATTACTTTGCACTTAGAAAAATCAAGGGTAGTTATTTTGTTTTTGTTAAACTACGGCGTGTAGCAGTTGACAGAACAATCCAAAACTGACAGTGGCATGTCAGCTTCAGATATCCTGAATGCCGGATAAGATTAGCTTCTCTGTTGTCCTGGACAGCCAACATTCTTTCTCCATGTACTCTACCCTTCATTAATGTTACCAAGTCACATGCTGTTGATAAATTGTTGTCGACCTTATAGTAACTACTAAGATCTTTGTTTCATGAATGCATGTTGGTTTTTATGAGAAAAAAGGGCCCAAACTGTAGGCCCTGGCACCTGAATTCTATTTGTGCCTCATTAGCATCAGTGGGCATGTGCTATTTACTTGCCTCTAAAAGTTCAGTGCTACTAGCCTACTACACATTTTCTTGATTCCATTTTGCTGTCAGCAAAACTGCCTCGATTCACAAATCTTCTGTTCCATTACCCAATCTCAATCTCACCTTTCATTTCCCGGTTGCCAAACGCCACCTAGACAGATAGGTTGAATTCGACTCATTAGCTATCACAGTGGGCATGTGCTACCTAATCGCCTTTTAATTTTCAGTACGATTATGCGTTTTCTTTTTCCCTTTTTGCTGTTAGCAAAACTATCTAGATTCATATTAACTTATAGTAGCTGCAATTTTTCTATCACGCGAGACAGTAATCAAACTCCATTATATGTGTTTTTTATAGGTTATATTAGATAGTTGATTGTTCCTTCAATAAGCGCCTTCTCACCAACCCATTGGTCTGATCGACAGGATTGGTAACGTTCCCCATTCAACACACAAGGGGTGAATGAAACTTTCAAAAGATAAAAAAAGGTTGTGATGGCTGTATTAGTTATACTAGGAGTTACCAGTAAGACTCTTCCGTTAATCAGTTATGCTAAAGTAAGGGAAACGGGCATCCCCAGTTAAAAAAAAAAAATCTAGGAGTTATCAGTTCCACCTTACCTAACAGGGCGAGGCTTATAAATAAACCTTTGATTTACATGGGGCTGAAAAATACAATAGAACACAGTTTATTGTCTACTTAAGCTCATTGACTCGTCACAATCAACCAACCTATGTGGTCCAGGCATGATACAGGTAACATGCTCCATTTGAAATGACATTTTATCTTAAAAGGCTTAAAACTGAGCTTTACTTGCAATGGTACCTAACGTAATCACCTAACCAGTAGTCTATGCAAGGATATAGGTAACATGGCTCTCCAGAATTGACAATTTTCCTAGCGCAAAATGTCAGAGGTAGCTATCAAGAATGAAAAAGATGTCTGCTTTGATAACCCGAAATTCAAATTTCTAGCCAACACCTGTCTTGACGCATAGAAGTACTAGGTAGGATTTCGTTATACTACAGTTGTAAATGTGGATGTCCAAGTTAAAAAAAAGGTAGGATTTTGTTGAAGAGGACAACCGGTGTTTACTGAGAAGGAATACAACAAGTCCTTTACTAGGACAACAAAAAAGCATAAAACATGTGAAAATTACTTCCTTGATGTTAAAAGTCATCGCCTCCATCTTTAAACCTTTTAGAATTGAACTTCCATGCGAGGACTTTCTTCACCGTTCCCTGTGAGGACTTTCTTAGCAGTTTAGACTGCTAAAGGTGTAGGACCAAGAAAGAAATTGGTGGTTGTTTTTAAAGAAATTCTCTCTAAAAACATATACTCCCTTCGTTCTCAAAAGAGTGTGATTAAAAACTTATTCATAAAATAGTGTCATTTTCACTTCTCAATATCATACTCTATCTCTCTCCTCTTTTCTTATCTTCATTCCAGTGCACTCTCTAGTTTTTCCTCTTAATTCTCATGCCACGACTCCAAAACGTCAATCATTTCAACACGAAGGAAGTCCTCAAATAAGTGATGTTTTGAGGTCTGAGCATAGGGATTAAGGAAGAAGGAAACAGTAGAGAACAGATAGAAAGAGCAAAGTAAGAAGAAGATATAGAGAATATTGTATATAGTTAGGAAGTGACACGTGAGAATGACACTCTTTATGATCAAATTTTAAATGGTAAAACACAATCTTTTGAGGGAGTACTGCTGAGAGTAGCACTTAGATTCTATCAGCCTGAAAACTGCAACACAGTTTCTTGGGGCAAAAGACCAATAGACGCGATAGAGATCTCCTGCAGGGATCCGGATCCCAACAGACGACGCAATCTTGTCTCCAACCAAGTTAAAAGTCGCAGTCGTCTGGGGCGCCGAGCTAATACGGCTGCATCACGGGTGCGTCAGGTTGGGCGGGGTGCCGGGGCACCTTTGGATCTGTTGACTGGTGGCGTCGGTAAACTGAAGGACCCTACGCACTTCTGCCTGAACAGTGATGCAATGTTTGGAGATGAAGCAAGAGCTCAAAATTATGCGTCAGAGGTTGCCTCTCAGCGCAATGATACTGTCCCACCTATTGTCTGGAGAGGAAGACTCAAAATCATTGAATGGCAGCTTTGTTCTTGCCTTGGTATTCGTCTTGATTACTCCTAGTTCTGGGTTTTCCTTTCTTGTCTTACAAGTTATGAGCCACTCGTTTTATCTACTACCTAGTAATAAGTTTCTTCATATTAGGAAAGAAATTAATAGTTCTACTCCTCGTAAAACAAATCGAATATTGTTTCAGATAAGAACAATATTATTAGAGTGTACGCGTTATGTAAGTGCACATTATTCTGAAGTCCATATTCCAAGTATAATACCTTTTATATATTTTTTTATGCTCAAGGACAGCAGAAATTCAAATGATAAATTGCAAGAGTTCTGTAAGGATTAGGTCATGTATCAGCTGAAATACTGTACTCATTTCAGGGCTACGGTTCAACTGAAGGTGGGGGCATATCAATGATGATCGGCCGTGAAGAGTGCAGCCGTATTGGCTCTGTTGGCCGCGTCTCGGAAAACGTGGAGGTGAAGATTGTGGACTACATAACTGGAAAGCCCCTCTCAGTCGGGCAGAAAGGGGAGCTGTTAGTTAGAAGTCCGGCCGTAATGACTGGTATTTGCAAATAACATTGGGTTTATCTGTAGAAAAGCCCCTCTCAATTGAAGACAATAACAAGCTGCAAATTTATTATAGTGATCTACATTGGGTTTATCTGTGGATCTTCTGACCAAACATGAGATTTGCTCACGTTTTCCGGCTCAATCTTTGCAGGATATGTAGGTGATGACGAGGCGAATGCTACTGCTTTTGATTCTGAAGGATGGTTGAAGACGGGGGACCTTTGCTACATTGACCAGGACGGATTTCTGTTCATCGTGGATAGATTGAAAGAGCTTATCAAATACAAGGGCTATCAGGTTTTGCTTGTAGTTTCAAAATTAATAACGTTTATAAAACAAGTACCCCCTCCGTTGTTTAATTGATGTCGCAGTTGACTTTGACTAATCACGAATAGAATTGCGGTATTTTGAACACTGCAGGTACCACCTGCAGAGCTGGAGCTTGTCCTTCAGTCGCTGCCTGATGTTGTCGACGCTGCAGTCATGCCGTGAGTTTATGACTACCTCTGAGGTTTCAGTTTACAGAAATAAAACTAGCTCCCATGTCTAAGACAAAAACTCTAAAACTTTGTCTAAGCCAAACGTTTTGTAATATTATCCAGAATGTCAAAGATTTGAAATTCGAGAAATAATCTGCTTTATTATAAATGATGACAGCTTCATTACCAAGCGCCGCTACTGGGGAGAAATGAAAGTAAGAGTGATTTTGCAGGTATCCCCATGAAGAGGCAGGGCAGATTCCTGTAGCTCTTATTGTGAGGCGTCCTGGAAGCAGGGTAACTGAATCTCAAGTGATGAATCACGTTGCCGAGCGTGTTGCGCCGTATAAAAAAATCCGGAAAGTGTTGTTTGTCGACTCCATACCCAAATCTCCGGCTGGGAAGATATTGAGGAGGCAGTTGGTGAGCTATGTGCAGTTTGGTGCCGTCTCCAGATTGTAACTTTTTTCTATTTGTGTGCGAGGTAGCTAGAGAGAAAAAATTATAAATGGGAAATACAAATGTGAATGCTGGCGGTACAATATTGCTGTGGCTTTATTTGCAGACAAACAAGATGGTTAAATGTCAGCTGCACTTTCGAAGTATACGCGTCGGGTTTTCGGACGAAAGTGAATGGTGACGTTTATTGTCTACTAATGGCCCACTAGTAACGAGTGGTCTGTTGTCAAATTGACGAATTGGTACCGGTCTGTATTATGTATATATACAACTGCACATGATAAACAATGTTAACGGATGAAACATACAGCAAAACTACAATTCTGCTCTATCGCCACCAGGTACATTGGGATGCATGCTTTCCATTTTGTAGTCGGTTGGTAGACCCAAAAGGCAAAAACTCACTCAAATAAACTAAAATATATAAACATCAAATTTTGTTAGCAGAACAAATAAATTAGAGTTGGCTCACTACTGCCCATTGAGTAATAAGTTGTATTAGCATTCATACACAAGGTTGGCGATCATTCTACCTCTACCTCTTCAGCTAGGAGCCTAGGATTTGAGTGCCGGAACTTGACATTAGCGTGACTTGAGATGTTCGGCAAAGTCATTGCTACTATGTTAATCCTACATTGCAAATTTATGCAGCAGCTTGAAGTATTCACCCTTTTTTTTTACCTGTAACTTTCGATGCGTCCTTTCTCTGAAGATACTGCGACGAGCAGGGTGGGTCAAGACTCGTGCTTCAATCCTGAGTCTCAAATGCGTCGTGCGCGTCCTTGGCTATGGAAAATTTTCAGTCCCACTCGTGCGTCTGCGCGCTTGGCTAATACAGTAGGTAAAGAGCATTTCCAACAACTATATAATCTTTTGGGAGAAAAATTAGTGCCTTCCTCCAGTAACCTCCAATAATCCTATCTAAATGATTTTTCGAATTTGCACACGTAGCTCACGATGCCTTAATTCCGAAGGAAATCTTTGAAGATATTTTTGGTCTCCGCCGATGGAGGGAACTGGCGTTGCGCGCCTCGGAAGACATTCTTTGGAGGGTGGCTCCTAAGCAACCTCAGATTGGTGCCTCGATCGCAGACTTCATTTTTCGTTCCCAGGCTTTATAAACCTCCTGTCACGAACCCATTTACCATCTGAGAATCAGAATACGAAACAGAGGGATCTTCAAACCAAGATCGATACGAGTGTTTACAAATATAACTAAAACAGGGATCAAGAGTAGCATCAGAAGGAAAAGGATCAAAGAACTTGAATTTGAGGGAGAGCTGGGAGCCTGAGATAGTGGAAGCATTGGAGGGAAAGGAGCTGACGGGTCCGATTACATTCCGTGTATTGCGGAGAAACGACAATGTCCGACCACCCACCCGGCAGGCCACTGTATTTTCATTTCCAACCAACTTGGGCAAATTTCGACTGTTTTAGACTTTTTTTTTATTGATGAGCCCAGGATGGTTTTAGACTTTCTGAGCTTAAATTGCTGGGCTGAACTCAACTGTTTTAGACTTTTTCTAACAGAACTAGTGAGAGAATTAATTCGTAATATATAAAAAGTGAAAGTATAAAATGTGAAAACTATAATATGACTTTTTAATAAGCTAAATAAAACAAAGAAAAATTGAAATATTTACTGATTAATAAATGAACTTCACTTCAAATCTGCTACTTCTAAATCAGATTTCAAATGAAAATATTTACAAAAAAAGACCAGAAACAGTGAAATACTACTCTCAAAATGTATTAGTAAAAACTGGAAATAACATCTTTAAGTAGGTGAAACTACTAGTAGGCTGATTTTGAAATAGATCCAAATGAATATGAACCATTCATTTACGCTGATCTCGAGGCTTAAATTATTCTTTTACCTCCTATGAGGTAATTTTTTTAATAATTATTAATTACTGAATAATTCAATTTGGAAAGTTGTTAGTGAATTTTGGAAGGTGACAGTAATCAAGGGCATATTTCTTTGTATAAATTAACGGTTGAGATCAAATTCGTACCTTACCTCTTAGGAGGTGAAACAACATCACTTGGTCTACTTTAAAAGGAGTAGATTAGATAGCTTCAAAAATATTACTAAATCATATTACTTCATATGTATCTAAAATTTTTTGAATTAATCCAGACTGAACTTTGTTATGTCTGCTTGTAAGGAGCTGGAACAAAAACTTTGCATAAGAGCCAATACTTCTGACTCAAAAGTATAGATAAGAATTAATATAGTTTTGCATAAAAGATATTACAAATTTGCAGAAAGTAATACGTTAAGAAAGCACAATTACTACCTGCATAAGTTTGGATAACAGACGTTACAAATTCTCCAGCAAGCAGTAAAAGAAAGAATAATGTTAAGTTCTAAATTGCATTTAAAATAAATACTCACATTAGAGCTAAATTGCTGGACATTGGTTCTGTCCGTGTTCCGTATCATTGGCATAAGAATTTGTGTATCGGAGGAGAATTCGCGCGCTCTTCTCGTTGAGGTCGCCTAGTCTATGGAAGAATCAAGGTTTTATCCTGGTTCGGGCTGCCGTGGAGGTGTAATAACCTACGTCCAGTGATGAATCATGTTTGCCTCATAATGCCGGTTGAATGTGGATTACAATGGCGCTAGGGTCCCTACTCCAATAAGAACCCTAAGGCTTTCAGATGTGTGGATCTGTATTTGTGTATTCTCTTTGATTTGATATGGTCCGGGTCGATCTTGTCCTTTCTAGGGGTCTCTGACGCGACCTTATATAGGGGGTTGGTCTAGGGTTACAAAGCTTGATGCCTACGTATCCGAGCGGCCCCTTACGGGTGGGACCGTGAGCATCTTAGAGTTACACATGACAGCTCCTAAGTGCTAGGTCATCGCGTCATCGTCTTCCTCTTCATCCTTTGTCCACCGCTGGTTGGACAAAGCCAGGTTTCCCACCACCATCCGGCTGTTAGTCCCTGCTGAACAGTGTCAAAAATCTCTTCCCTGTCGGGTACCTTGTTGGGTCAGTTAAAGGTGGTGCCCAACCCATGGGTGGGATGAATGAGGGCAGTTCCAACCCTCGAGGGGTCCGGCCACATCTTTAGGTGGTTCCGACCTGCGGGTGATTGGACCGTGATTCTGGGTGATGCTGATCCTCGGGTGGTCGAACCGTGGTTCCAAGTGGTTCTGACCCTCGGGTGGTCGAATCGCGGATCCATGACTTGTTTGAGCCGGGCCATCTACGGAGTTCGATAGGGCCACAGTATAGCAGGCCATTCTTTGTAGTTGGGTCTGGACTTAATATCCAGGATTCATGATCCTAATGTAGCCCTCAAGCCTCGAGCGATCCGGAGGGTCGGTCGGGGGTCTGGTAACGATCAATCCTACGGGAGCGCGTGAGCATGCCCGTAAGTCGTAGCCCCCGAGCCCCCGACGGTGAAGGATCGGTTGGGGGGGGGGGTCTATTTCCTGATTGGAGCCATCTTTGATTAGAGATATTATTCGATCTGCAGGGAGGCGGAGTCATGGCCTTCTCCTTCAAGTAGTTTGGTCGCCAGGTCGAGACCTTGTGTTGAGGAGACATGCCCCCACACACCTAGCCGACCTGTGTCGGATGGGCGGGGGGGGGGGGGGGCTGCATGGTTGGATCCGCGTAGAGCGTCTCGCTCTTTTCAGCAGTATGCGCCGGAGCATCTTCCTAGCCTTGCTTGATCTGCGAGGGTTGAGGTTTAACTTTGATTCATCATTGATCCCCAAGGTTAGGGAACAAGTGCCTAGGTCTGGCCAGATGGTCTAGTCAGCTCCCATGATCAGCACTGTACATAGATTGGACCAGTCAGACTTGTCGGCCTCATGATCAGCACTATGGGTTTGGGTGCGACGAGATGGACTAGTCTGCCGCCCTCAAAAAGTCTTGATGCGCAGTTTGTGGTCCTGTTGGGCAACTGGAAAGGTATCACGGACAGGTCCAACGATCGAATGGCTCCACAACATCGCGTGGACGGTGGATTGTTGGTCGGAAAAAAGGTTAACTGTCCGAGGGATCAGACGGTCATGGTGCATCGATCGAACAATTTTCAGGGCGCAACACTTCACGTGCGCACCGCCCGAGGTGTCTGCTAGTCATTTAAACCGGTGTCAGGCGCATGCGAGCCACTTGCGCTCAACGTCAACACCAATTCACTGCTTAGGCCCGCCTATCAGTGGGTCGGTATCAAAATATGGGTACTCAATGGTTCAGACACCCCATTGTGCTGTGGTTAATGCGCATGTCTCGTCGCTTAGGCTTCGAGTTGTGGTGCGAGACTGTTCGCTCCCCCCCCCCCAATATAAAAAGGGGCGCGGAGAGGCGGTTAAAACTTCACCCTGCCAGTTGCCTTCGTCATCCTCGCGAGCTCAGCTTTTGCTCTGCTTCTTTCCTTCCTTGCTTTTGCTTTCGTCGTGTCATCATCTCCACTCTTTCACCGACGTCGTTGTTGCTGCCATGTCCGCATCTTGGAGGAAGTCGCACACCACCGAGGAGGGGATCGACGCACTCGCTTAGATGGGGATCCTTCAACCAAAGGTGCTGGTGAACTGGCACCCAGCGAGGGATGAGGAGGTGCTGACACTGGCTGCCAATGAGGTGGTCAACTTTGTCGACTTTCACGAGCACAGGCTTGCACTGCCGTGCTACAACTTCTTCTGCAACCTTCTCTTCTACTACGGCATCAGGCTGCACCATCTCAACCCGCACAGCATGCTACAGGTCATCGTCTTCATCACGCTATGCGAGGTGTACTTGGAGATTCCTTCCTATTTCGCGCTATGAGAAGCACTTCTTCCATGTCCTCCTCTCGACTGAGGGTGTCGCCCAGCTTGTTGAGGGCGCTGGAATTTAGCTCGCGACGCACACATCCGAAAGTACATACGACTGCCTCTCCCGACATCACTGCGGGGTGGCACGAGGAGTCGTTTTACATCGACAACCCCGCCCTAGAGTTATCGGGTTCCGCGATGAGATCCCCGTAGCCCGCAACTCGTGGGCTGCAAAGACGACGGCGATGTAGGCCGAGGCGTTGAAGCCCTTGCTGCATCGAATCGAGGAGCTGCGGGAGTAGGGATTGATCGGCACTAGGCTGGTTGCGAAGTATGTGGGGCACCGCATCCAGCCCCTTCGTTCCTAGCATCACCACCTCTACTTCTACTCTGGGCCCCTCGATGCCACTCGTGAAGTGGTGGGGGAGGAGTTGTCATAGGACGAGCTCGTCGCTCGGATGTCGCGACTCCTTGATAGGAATGTCACCATTAACATGATCAGCGTACCGGATCTGCTGGCGCTGGACAGCACTGGTGCCCTCGTAAGTGATCTCTTCGCAATGCTCTGGTCGTTGAACCTTTTGCAATGTTCTAATCTTGAGTGAGCGTTATCGATGTTATCAATATTGTTGTAGGTGGGCATCGCCCCTTCATGTGTGCCAATGACGGTGACGTGGGACATGATTGGGGCGTGCACGATCGAGATCACACCTGATTGACCTGATCCTTGGGACAGTGTCAATTTCGGCTCGTGCCTTCATGAGACTGCACCCGACTACACTACCAGAAAACAGATTTTTTTGATGGCCAACATACCGCCAAGGTAGTACAAAAAACCACCAAAGAAATTGTTTTTGACGGCTAACCGTCAAGCAAAAGCCGCAACGAATAGGATGTCAGGGAAACAAATTAACTTGGTGGTCCACTGCCAAGAATATATATCTTGACGGCATTTCTTTACGGTGGCTGCCAAGGAAACCAATCTCATGTCAACCGCGGATTGAAATTTCTTGACGTAGGGAACCGACAGGTTAATATGTTTTGTGACGGTTCATCCACCGTCATGTTAATAAGAATTTCCTTGGCGGCCACATACTGCTAGGCTAATATATCTTTCACTGGCGGGCTGTCACTGCCAAGTAATATCAAATTTATGACAAAACGGTACCGGTCACAAGATAAATATATTTTTCTTGGCAACTTTGATATCCAAGGAAATATATAGAATTTGAAGGGAATTCACAATGGATAGCAAATTCAATTCAGATACATTCACAATAGATAGCCATATTAACATGGAAGTACTAAATATGTAGCACACATAAAGAGTTGGAACATAAATAAATAAATAAATAAATAAATATATATATATATATATATATATATCCATTATAATTCTGGATGCATATAAGGCACTAATAGTCCAGTACCATACTAAGTGCCACACATAAAACAAAAGGAATGTGCTGTGTAACACACAAGTTGTCAGGGTTATGTACCCGAGTACCTATGGACCCAGAGTGAATACGAAGGCCCACCCATGGATTACGGCCCATGGCCCGATTTTCAATCCACGATGAACTTCACTGCACCAAACTACGAATAGATGACGGGGTTGGGAGAAGACGCCAGCCCAACCTCCAGAAGGTCACGATCGGATTACGACAAAACCTAGCCGACCGACGGCTAGGGGCTGGTACCCCTTCCCGACCTCAGGGGTCGGCCACCGCCTTAACTGTCAACTTTTGACAAGCATAGAGATTTCTGACAACATACAGTAGGAGGTAAAGCAACCCTGCCAAAGGTAAAGTAGTCCAGAAGGAAGGTAAAGTTATCCGGTAGGGGGTAAAGCAATCCGGCGCAAGGTAAAGCTAAACGGCAAAGTGACCTTTGTCCCCTACGACTGGACAAAAGGCTATCAAAGGACACCGACAAGCTGCTCCGGTGCCACTGAGCGCTAGAAGATCAACCTCGCAGAAGACCGCGGCTCCACCCGTCAGGGGATGCTCGATTTCATAGACGCCAAATTTTGTAACCGCGGTTTGACCCCTATATAAAGGGGTACGGGGGGCCTTAGACGATGAGATTGAACAAGTTACGATACACACACCACACATGCATGCTAGGGTTCTTGCTTGAGCGAGAGCCCTTCCGCCATTGTACTCCTATTATGACCTTATACGATCCATCCACAACCTAGACGTAGGGTATTACACCTCCAAGGTGGCTAGAACAAGGTTAAACTTGATGGCTTCGATTTTCGCTCTGGCGGGAGGGCTTTGATCTCTCACCTTCGTTTTAGGAGTTTCACAGTTGCCGTAGCTCACACGGTGCTGTGACACAACCCAGCATGGGAGTGCTTCATGCTACACGGTCCCAAGGCCACAGAGGAAACGACCCCGTCAAGACTCCGGATGGCGACACCTCTCCACATCACCGTGCGCTCTCCATCGTCGAGCAGGCCCTCCGGTGCAAAACTGTTGCTGTCGGGGCCGACACTCCGGGCAAGAAAGCTGCTGCGACGAGCGGCGGCGCCAGGGACCGAGCACGGTCCACCTATCAGTAGATCATGGATGGCAGCACGCTCATCTTTGACAGCCCACTCGAGAACCTGGCGGTGGCGTCCTACATCCTCAACGAATCCTCCATGCCTGACAACCTCATGCTCAAGGAGACATATGATCGTCTACGCGTCTAGCTCTATAGCACGCTTCAACAACCAGAACCATCGCTCTGGCCGCAACACTCCGAGGTTGCAACAGTCAACGACCGCGCGCTGACCGATGAAGCCTGGCCCATGACAGTCACGGTGGTCGGCCCGAGGTATGAGACCCTCCATCACCGGCTGTATTCATTTGCCAATGCCTCGGGCAGCACCGCGGTGTGCGCCACACCATCAACGTTAGGAGGCAGGCTAGGAGCGAGCGCCACACCGCAACTCCCAAACGCTATGATCGACGACACAACAACGACCACCCCTGGAGCCCTAGTCCTGAAGAGGTCGGGTCTCGAGCATTTGGGACGTAGATCCGGAGAGCAAAGTTCCGCAAAGATTCTACGTTTCGACCAACACCATCAAGTACTCCGATGAGACCAATCTAACCCACTAGCTCGAAGACTATCAGCCTGTAGAGTAGGGGCACTGACAACATGTTCGCCATTTAGTACCTGCCACTTTTCCTGACCGACTCGGCCAGGGGGTGGCTTGAGCACCTTCATGAGGACTGCATCCGCGACTGGTCTGACCTCCAGCACATCTTTGTCGGCAACTTCCCGGGGACCTACACTCGGCTAGGTAACTTTTGGGATCTGAAAAATTGCAAGCAGAAGTCGGGTGAGTCACTCTAGGATTACATCCAGTGCTTCTCGCATAAACGCAATGAGCTGCCCGACGTAAGCGACGCCGACATCATCAACGTCTTCACCTGCAGCACGAACTCTAAGGCACTCGTCCACAAGCTGGGGTGTGAAAACCCTCAGATGGCTTGTGCCCTCCTTGACATCGCCACTACTTTCGCCACCGGAGAGGAGGCTATTCAAGCCAACCTCGACTGGGATCGGGACAAGGACAAAGAGAAGTCCAAGCCCGACCGCAAGCCCAACCACCGCTTCGACCGGTGTCCCGATGCTACTACAAAACGAGCCGACGGTGTCATTCAAGAAATTATAACAATGTTAGTCGAACGTAATAGCCGACACTAACAAGTCTTGATGGCCCCCCAACATTATGACTTGGCACTATTGTGACCAGTGTCAAATGCAAGTGACATCATCCAGCAAAATGACACTAATTGCTAACATTTTTCAATAGCGTCGGTCCCAGTAGATGGCACGAGTAACCGATACTATAGAACACGACACCAGTGTCGGTCATTGTTTACTTCATCCATATTTGACACTAGAAAGAACACTATAGTGTCAAACAAACAAGATCTAACAAAAACGACACTGATAATGAACATATCAGTGTCGGTCGTGTTGACGTTAAGAATAACCAAAACTAGTATTTTTAGCAATGTCGATTTTTGGTGCCTTAGGTTAGACGACACTGCTATTGCTTATATTGTGTCATTTATGATGATCTCAATATGTTCGACACTGATAGTTCGTGTATACATACTCATCCCCTTCCTCCTGCCTGGGCATTCTATTCGATTCTATTTCGCATAGTGTGTTCGTACCGCGGCCGGAAAATTTGGAATACAAGGGGGGACTGTTTTGATTCTGTTTTTAATCAAAGGATATTGCTCCAGGTGGTAAATCCATGTCATCTTTGAAAGTTTTATGGTCTTATGATGTGGTTTTAATATAGGTTTAGGGGATATTGTGAGAGGAGTTTGAAGTAAACCTAGCGCATACAGGCATAGATTTAGGGCGGGATTTTGTAGATCCCAACTAATTTTGTTGACCTCTTTGCTTTATATTGATTTGTCTAAGAGTATTACATAGTTAATTAGCTAGATCTCTAGTTTATATATATAATAAGACCTACACAATGGTGCGGGTGGGGGTAGGGGAGAGAGTGAAAAATTAATTGTATATCTAGTTAATTTTATATCCTCCATGTTATAATTTTTCTCTCTTTATTTCTTTTCTATTAGTGATTTGTGAAGATGGAGGACAAATCTTGGATGTACAATGGCGCTGGCGGAAATTTATTTCTATATTTCAAAAATGTCACTTCATTTGTCGAAGCCGCTAAGACCAGAAATGTATATATGAAAACAAATAGATTATGTTCTGCATGTAAGAAGTGCAAGAATGTTGTAATGTTTGACACGTCCGAAACAATCTGTGAGCACTTGTTAGAAAATAGTTTCATTGAGGCTCAATATGGACCAAACATGGAGAGACACAAGCATCAGCCATGGAGAACAAGTTGGGATTCGATACAACAAAGAGAGGGTAAGAGGTGAAGGCAACATCGAAGAGGCAAGGTCAGAAGGAAACAACACAAAACAATTATTACCGAAATCGAACAATTTGCCAACTATCACGTACCTTGCAAAGAAATTGTTGTCACTATTGACACTGGGCATACAAAAAATACACGCTTGTCTGAAACACTGCATATTGTACCGGAAAGAGTACAGAAACGATGTGAGATGTCAAATGTGCAATACCAGTCGGTGCAAAAGAAAAGATCAAAGTGACGATTCAGGTTCTGTGGATCAGCAAAAGAGAAAGAAAGGGAGGAAGATGAAAAAAAGAATTGGTAGCGGTCTGGATGACCAAGAGGTCGATGAAGGAAAAGTTCTAGCACTTGTGATGTGATACCTGCCAATAATAGATCGATTGAAGCGACTATTCTTCAACTCTAGAGACGCTGAACTCATGATCTGGCATGCGGCCTTTGATGGGCGCAAAAAGGACGGGAAGCTTCGGCACCTGGCAGATGCTCGATAATGGAAATCCTTTGACATGAACCATCTTGAATTTGTCAGTGATCCAAGAAACTTAAGGCTAGGCTTAAGTATTGACGGAATGAATCCCTTTGGTGAGATGATAAACCCACATAGTACTTGGCCAGTGATTCTAAGCCTATACAACATACCTTCATGGCTGTGTCATAAGAGAAAGTATCTTATGTTCCTTATTTCTGGTCCTAAACAAGTTAGCAATGATATAGATGTCTTTTTAGAACCTTTAATAGAGGATATGAAAAAATTATGGAAAGATGGGGTCCGTGTTTGGGATGCTTACAAACAAGAGAGCTTCACACTGTATGCCATGATTTTTGTTACCATCAATGAAAATCCCGCACGCTTGACACTAACTGGACAAGTTAAAGGGAAGACAAGATGTGTAGTATGTCTGGACCAAACATCATCAATGTACATTTCTCACGTAAGTTGGTGTCTTATAATATTTATAAGATTAAATAACTTCTAGTAAAAATATTTATAAAATTACATAACTTGTAAATATAATATTTATAAAATTATAAAATTACTACTACTGCTTACAATAACTACTCTTACATGTCCGAGTCCTCCATGTCGAAGTCCTCTTCATCCTCCTCTTCCTCCTTTTCTTATTGAACAGCTGACTTGGCCACCTCGATCCACCTCGATGGAGAAGCGCTTGATGCTCGCCTCTGCCTCCCTGGTGGCCGCGTCGGGACGCCAGCTGAACTAAGGTGTCGAAGGGGAAGTCAGGCTGGCATACCTTATCACAGACAATATGCGGTCTGTAACTGCATGCGCCAGATCTCGGTGCTCCGACTCGATCTTCTCAGGGAGCCAACTCAGCATCCCTTCCAGCGGACCCATGGCATGGAGAAAATGGGTAGGAGAACCCCCTTGGAAGGGACCTCTAGACTCCCCAGCTTCAGATTCTTTACGGCACCGTTCATCTTCTTGAAGATGTCTGATGTCATGTCTGTATAAAGCCAGAGGGACACCCGCAGAGCATCAAGATCTTGGCAAAGCTTGACAAGTCGTGCCTCCGTCTCTTGAAGCTGCCTCTCCAATTCCTGCACTCTGGGACGCCATCTAAGAAGCGCACAGACCAACGGAGACGAAGATGGTTCGAACAGATGTAGAAGACGAGATGAGAACACGAGAATGAGGAGAACATTTGCGACCCTTTTTATAGCCCTTAGGTGAACTCCTCACATTCCAACGCTCCATTTCCACTGAGCATTTGACATTCCGACGCTCCAGCTCCACTGAGCGTTCACATTCTGACACTCCAGTTGGATCCTTCTAATGGGACCGAGTGTTTTCAATATTATAAATGATAATATGTGACAGTCAATATGGACACTAATAGTGTCGATCAAGTATGATGTCAGCATAAATCAATATTACAATGAACAATTGTGTCGTTCAAGTATGACGTTAGCAGAAACTGACATTACAATGAGCGAAAGTGTCGGTCAATTATGACGTCAACAAAAAATGACATTAACATAACATACTTCTATTTTTTTGAAAACTAAACTAGAACATGTTTGGCACCGAAACTGTGAACTAAACAACATTGACACAAGCCTAGCACTGAAACAGGGAACAAATTACAGCACTAGATACACAATTCAAACAGAAATAAGAGTTTGAAACACAATACATTTCTCACATTATCCTACTTTAATAGGTTTGCCACCAATAGTCCTACCATACAACCAACTAAAGCAATGATGACACACACTCCATCAGCTAGCATTCCTGTCTTCATCTTTGTGCTCAACTTCTCGATCACATGCTTCAACTCAGATAATTCACAAGTCATTTGCGCAATTTCAAGCTTCAACTGTGCTACTTCCACAGACACATAAATTGCTTCCTTCTGTTCTTCCTCTGATGGAATCTGAACATGGTGTGGCAAATTTGCAGCCAACCATCTCCTATAGTCCTTTTCTCACTTGTAAAAACCGCACCTCATTGGATCATCCTACAATGAGATTCAAAGCATTCTAAAGAACAGGTGCAATAAAGTAAGTCAAATCAAAGCAGAATTGAACCCTCACTTGTTGATTCTCCTCGCATTTGAAGAAGAATTCGCCGTACGTGTTGGCCTTTTTGCTCTGCAGCCTAATGACCCGCTTTCTACACTTTGGACAATCCACCAGGGAGAGTTGCCACAAATTCAAGCATGTCTCCAGGCTCTGAGATGTCGCAGGTTTCGCCGAGCTAGATGAAACCGTAGGCTCTGACATGGATCGGCGGGAAGAGGCCAGGGACATGGTCCCGCGCCACTTGCCCTCAACGTTGATACTTGGGCTCAGACATTGGTTATCAAGCAATGGGGAACGAGGATGAGCAGGAGAGCGAGCGAGATTCGAGCGCGGGATAAGAATGGAGAGGATGCCGGAGCGCGGGGATAGAAAAAGACAGGGGAAGAGCAATTTTGGTACAAACAAAAATTAGCAATAGTGTCGGTCATGTATGACGTCAGCGAAAACCGACATTACAAATAGCAATAGTGTCGGTCATGTATGACGACAATGAAAACGGACATTACAATTAGCAATAGTGTCGGTCAAATATGTTGATGTCATCTTTGAGCGACATTTCAGTAGTGAGTACCAATTAACATATCCTAGAATCTTCAATGAACACATGTTGATCATTACAAATTACAGTAGTGACATTTTATAAAATCATTATAAATACATGTCTTCAAGAGGTTTAACAGAGCCTGGAACGGCAGGGCCGCGTTTACCTCCTACTCAACAGCGGTGATGTCCTCGAAGGCTGGTGCCTCTCACTAGTCTAGCTCAGTCTGCGCCCAGAAGGGAACACAAAAATCAAGTACAAGATGTAGGCTAGAAGACTAAAAATATCATGATGCCAGTAATGCAAGGGCGAGAGAAGTTAGATCTGGACGTTGTTGATGAGCGTCCGCATGCTCGGTCTTTTACTACTGTAGTGTCAGTAGCTACCTGACCCAAATTATAACATCACTCAGCAAACATTACTTAAAGTATTTCAATTTTTTACTCACCAAATGTTCCATTATTTTGTACAATGTTTTCTAGGCGTATAAGCATTCATATTTCATAATAGAACATATTTTTTTTATAAATTTTGTAATCACTTTCAACCTACATTCAACATTTTCTTGTACTCATAACGTACATATGATTGGTAACCTATAGTTTCATTTGAACTAAAAATTTCATTAAAAGACTAAAAAAATTCAAAAAGAAATTTGTCAGGTTCCATACACAATGCAATTTACTAAAATCAAATTGTAGATCAAATATCATTATATACATCAATAAAAAAACTTTAAAGAAATTGTTAAACTTATTAAAAGTGTTGGGCCAGCTTACATCACCGACGCTCAATATTGCAAGGCCAACAGTGTCTGTCTTTTACTTGTATAGTGCCGGTAGGACCTGACCGAAATTACAACATCACTTAAGAAACATAACTTAAATTATTTCAAATTTTTTTACGCACTATATGTTCCATTATTTTGTACAATGTTTTCTAAGATTATAAGGTTTCATATTTTATAATACAACGTATTTTTTATAAATTTTGTAATCACATTCAACCTACATTTAACATTTTCTTGTACTCATAACGTATAGCGCCATATGATTGGTAACATATAGTTCCATTTGAACTAAAAATTTCATGAATAGACTAAAAAAATTCAAACAGAAATTTGTCAGGTTCCTTACACAATTCAATTTACTAAAATCAAATTGTAGATCAAATATCATTATATAAGTCAAGAAAAAACTTTAAAAAAATTGTTAAACTTATTAACAGTGTAGGGCTAGTTGACATCACCGACGCCCAACATTGCAAGGCCAACAGTGTCGGTCTTTTACTTCTGTAGTGTCAGTGAGACCTGACCAAAATTACTACGTCACTCAACAAACATAACTTAAATTATTTCAATTTTTTATGCACCTTTTCTAAGCGTATGAGCATTTCTCTTTCATTTTAGAACGTATTTTTTATAAATTTTGTAATCATTTTCAACCTACATTCAACATTTTCTTATACTCATAACGTATAGTGCCATATGATTGGTAACCTATAGTTCGATTTGAACTAAAAATTTCATGAAAAGACTCAAAAAATTCAAATTAAAATTTGTCAGGTTCATTACACAATGCAATTTACTAAAATTGAGTTGTAGATCAAATATCATTATATATATCTAGAAAAAACATTAAAGAAATTGTTAAACTTATTAGCAGTGTTTGTAGTGTCTGTTTTTGTGACGTCACGGTGAACGACATTGGTACTCTTACTATATAAGCGGGGCTTGTCGCTTCGTTCCACACTAAATCTGGTGGCCTTTTTATTTTCCACGTGACGTCGTTATGCTGCCGAAATTTTTTGCTAGCCCTAAACTCGCTGCCGCTGCTCCCGTCGCTGCTCCTTCGACACCGGTCGTGGCTTGTCGATCATCCTCCTTGGCTTCGACACCGGTCACGGCTGCGCTTCCTCCTTCGACCTCCAACTGCGCGTTCACCTCTGACCTCGACGCCCACCGTGTTTCCTGCTTCGGCTCCGGTCTCCTGGCGTCTCCTCTCCCCCTCACCCACTCCGAAACCTTAATGTAAGTACCCTCACCCATTCTTTTTTAGTAAGCCGCCTCCCAGATTGCCCATTTCGACAATCTGCAAACTATAAATTGCATCCCCTCTCACCATTGTTTCTCTCAATTCTTGTGGCTTCGAAATGCTATATGACATTTTTGATGTTTATACATATTATGGTTTAGTTTATGGATACATTGTAAGACCTTCTTTGTCACTAACGTAAAATTCCTGATTCGTATGTTACTCCTGTGAATTTGATCTGATTCCTGTGAAACAACTGTGCCACTCCTGTGAAATTGCTGTGTGAATAACAATGTCGATTTGATGATGTCAGCGACCAACACTATTACAGTATAGTGTCGGTATTGCTGATATCATTTTTGACCAACACTACTATAACCAACAATACTATGACACCTGTCCTAAATGCTCTTATATATAGGAAGTTTGCTATTGCTATATGACATCTAGATTATAAACATAATCTAGTATAATAAAATTTTAGGCACTTACTTTTCAGTTGTAGTTGTGCTCGATGATGAAAGCGAACTAAGTGAGATGAGAGTGGCAACATGGACCATATGTATCTTGCGACTTGTGATATCGGATATGTGTTGCCATACGAGTCAAGGACCTTAGAGATTTGGAAGGCTATTAAATTGGCAACCCGCACTGAGAGCAAAAGTCTTTCTATTTTGTACCCTCTTCTTTTCAATACCCATTCAGATATAATAATATTTTTCTATTTTTAGTACACAATCTCTACAATGGAGAAAGTTGGTGCATCGACACCTGTGGCTTCTTCTCCCAAAAGCACAAGTAGCTCATCTTCTGAGGAACCTTCCCCTCCCTATCCTCCGTGCACATAAAGGCAGCGCCAACCGCAAAAAGACCTCGATTACAATCCAACCGATGAGGTATTTGATAGTCAAATTAAAGCTGTTCATTTTAACTCAAACAAAAATGCCTTATATAACTCTATCTTTCGTAGTATATTCTTGCTCGAAGCACTAGACGACTTAATTTTACTGATGAAGAAGAAGCGACAGTGCCGACTGAGGACACGATCGCCCTCACATCATCCACTTCATAGAAGACACGAAAGGGTGGTTCCAGGAAAGCCAACAAGCTACATGCTGGAATTTTTACTTAGAAGCTATCGACCAATGTGGTGCACCTGTGGAGCCAAAAGGAATCAACGCAAAATGGCATAATGTTTGTGGTGTTTTAGTAAGAGAAAAGTTAGGATTACATTTCACGATTGGCGTAGTGTCCTAAAAGAAAAAAAGAATGAATCGTGGGACAACTTGTGCGCAAAATACCTTTTCCCCACATATTGCCTTGACCGTGCAAAAAAAAGGCTTCTCTCTATACAATGGGAAGATGTCTTTAGACATTTAGGACAAACCTTAATAAGGATTATGTTTGAAAGGGTCTTACACCATTCAACAAGTTCGGTTTCATCACACCAGATGATTGGAAAGCATTTGTTGAGAAGATGACATCTGAGAATGCTTTAAAGACTAGCAAGTCTTTTAAGGAACTGAGTAAAATGAACAAGATGCATCCTAATATCGGTCCAGGTGGATATGCAGCTAAAATCAAACAGTGGAGGCTAAAAGAATAACAGGATCGAGAAGCTGGGATACCGGACCCACTAGAAGGATGCAGTGAACGCACTCGAAACTAGGTCTTGAGTCGATCCAAGTCAAGTGATGATGGGCAATTGATATTAGTGAAGTTATAAAAAAAGCCAAGGAGCTAGCTGCAAAGGAGAAGGAAGGCATCTTTAAGCCAAAGATGGAAAGAGACCAGCTTACTGTTGTCCCTAGAAACGAGGAACATTGAGTACACGAGCCGTCTCTTCAATGACTGCGTGGAAAATAGGGTTCTCGGACGACGCGAGCAGCTACAAGAACCGTGATCCACAACAAAGATGATGAACACGAGAAGTGGATAGAAAACTTCTTTCAATTCCTCAAAAAAAATCCATAGTTTGTCCAACCATTTGCCGTATCGAATGTCCAAATCAGTGCCAACAACATCGAGACTACTCTAACTACTAAAAACCTGCCTCCAAGCAGCCATGGGTCCGCGCCTGAACCAGTACCCGGTGGATGATATAATCGAGAATACTCGTTGCTCATTGAATATGGCTCTTGATAGGAAAAAGAGCATCAAGGTTGCAGAAGGCATTTCAATGGCTGGTCTACATTTCATACTGTATCTATTCCACCAGAGTGTGCAAAGGTGCAACTTATCAAGGTAGTAGATGACAAGTATCTTGATTTTGGTCTCGATTATCCTGATGAGGAAGAGGGGATTGACACTCTCAGAGATGCCGTTAATAATTTTGTCCTTTGGCATCAACGAGACATTATTTTGCAATCTACGGTTGAAACGACACCAGTGTCTCGACCTACTCCAGCACTTTCGCCTTGGTCTTCTCCAACAGAAGAGAATGAAGGTGCTGGTGTTAAGGAGACTATCATGGACCCCCTCGGCCTCCCGAGAGAGATCCCAATCTTCCATCAGGTCGTGTTAACTCTCGATGGGTGGAGATGGGCCACACAATCGATCCGGCCTCAAATCAACACGATTCAAACCCCGCAATCACAACACTACTTCTCTAGTTATCAACAGTGGACACACGATTGACCCCGCAATCACAACACCACTTCTCTGATCTTGAGCATCTCTAAATCCTTCTTCATGATTTTCTTGACTCTCTCCAATGTTCCTCATCATGATAAAGTTATTAGGTAGCAATAAATGCTCAAAGGAAGGAAGACATGTGTTTAGGAACGAGCTCACCTCTAATCTCAACTGTCATGCGTGGGTTTCATCAATACTAATTTGAGGATTCTTATGTGTATTTAAAGAAGTGATATCCTCATCATCCTTCCCTTCTTGTTTTAGAGTCGTCTTCGACTCAAGTTCATCGTCGAGACCTGCAACCTGCATGAAAAGGTGAATGCCACGGGTGTATTTGAACACAATCACTTAGTGGCTCAAAGATCCTTATAATCTCATCATTCTCCCCTTCTTGATGAAAAGCTGTCCTCGGCTTGCTCCCTTGAGTATCATGATACCTCTGCAAATGGTTAGTAACAGAAGCGCACAAATAGCTAGAAAGATCACGACATGCAAACATAGCATCTTTGCACACTAAAGCATCACATGGAGTACTTTTATCATAAAAATCAGCAAGATAATTTTTCTAAGAAGCCATAAAGTGTGTTGTATTAGAAAAACTAAATAAATATGACATGCCATTTTGTATTTATATCATCTAGTTTATTATTTATTTTCACCATGTAAGAGGATTTTAAATTTGAGCAAATATAAACTCTATGCACCATAACGCACCTCTATGATCAGAGTTGCCTGCAACATAAAAATAGGTTCTAACGAACAAAGACAATTCAGGTTTAGAAAATATCATCCTCTCTACTGTAGCAAGGTCATGAAAAGAATCATATTCAATATAACCCAGAGTGTTTAAAGAAGATAGCAATTTCAGCTCATCATTTTCACATATAATGGGTGTAAAATGTTTAATTTCAGCACTAGTGAATGGATAAAAATTAAGAGTATCGTATTCATTCGCTTTTTGTTGCATAGGAAGAATAAAAATATCAGAACACAACCTTTTCTTATCACAAAAACTAGTGGATAAATCAAACATTGACAAAGATAAATAGATAAAAAGTGATACTAGCGGTTTCATTACAAAAGTAGGATAGACAAGAAATTTCAGGGCAACAAATATTTTTATCTTTTGTAGATTGATGTTCAATAAGTTTCTTCTCATTTTTAGCAATACTTTTTGGCATGTTATCATCAGTCTCATCTTAGGCTATGCATAGAACATTGTGTATCTCTTCTTTCTCCATGTATGTATCACTTTCATCTTCTTGTTTGATCTCAATTTTCTGCAAAATGTTAGATACAATAGGAGGTACAGTAGAAAGCTTCTCCTCTAAAGAGTGTTCATCACAACTAGTCATAGATTTCAAAGATGTATCAACAAAGATTTTTCTCATTAAAATTTTAGCATCACTCCATGTCCGAGGATAATCTTTTGTTGTATATAAATGTTGCTTCAAAGTTAAAGCATGATCAACTAATGCACGACCAACATTCAAAAGCTTTCACCTTTCACTCATACAGCATTGTCCAAATAGATTATCTATCTCTCTTTCCCAAGCAATATATTTAACAGAATCTAAATCATCATATAAAGGAACAAATGAAAGAATATAATTACTCGTGGAAGGAGAAGATGTTGCAATGGTCTGAACCTCATACATCTTTTGATTATGTGCAATATCTCTTTGCGGTGGATTACATCTTGTTTTAGTGCAGGCTGCTCTTGAAATCCGAGTCATACTCGAACCCGAGTTGTTTGGATCTCCTCCGGTGTCGAACGTGCGGTTCTGATCTTGAGCATCTCCAAATCCTTCTTCATGCTTTCCTTGACTCTCTCCAACGTTCGACATGTGTTAGGAACGAGCTCACCTCTAATCTCAACTGTCGTGTGTGAGTTTCATTAATACTAATTTGAGGACTCTTGTGTGTATCTAAAGGAGTGATGTCCTCATCAAGACATGAGCATGAGGTGGCTGCTGCTGCTGAGGGACCTATCATAGACACCCTCCAAATCCTAAGCCACATGAGCATGAGGCTTCTCTTGCTGAGGGCCCTATCATGGACCTCCTCCGCCTCTCGAGACACATGAGGATGAGGGTGTTGCTAAGAAGCCTATTCATGACCTCCCTACGCCTCAACCGACACGTGCTAAGGACTTAACACCAGCAAGAGTATAGGTCAGCACCTTTTATTAAATTATATGTTAACCAATAAAGTGTAGAACACATATTAATGTTTTCTTTTACAGTTGAAGCATACCTCTAGGGTATGAGACAACCATACACAAATGAGAAAAAGGAACTGGTGGATCACACGCCTCTGATGCCCGAGGGTCTTTCTGAAGGATCTTGGGATCTTACAGAGGATGATTTTCTTGAGTTCAAACATGGCATGCCTCTATTACGGAGCCGTATGTTCAAGGAGAAGGACTGGATGATGCGTAGATTTCACGGGTGATACTTAAAAGCATGTGCTAAAGGTGTTTAGTTTACCCAAGCTAAGATTCTTGGAGAACTTTTTAACACTGTGCCAATGGGTCTACATGTGCCTTTTGAAGATATACGTGCCCTCTGTCGACTTCAGAGATTGGATGCCACTCTCATAACCATATGGTGCTTGTAAGTGTTTCGAACAATAATAACTTTATAATTAATCATACTATTAATAAACACCATAATTGACTATGTATTATTTCATATTTTTAGAATGTGTTTTCACTCTGGTGCACATAAGAAAGTCGGGTACCTTAACTTAACAGCAATACACCAATCAGCGATCAACATCCCTATGGGCCAACATGAATTGAAGGGCAAGACGAAGATTCAACAAAAAGTGATCCAGAAGGTGTTTGTGCAAAATGCTAGGGATGTTGCATCAGCCTACATAGGTAGGGCCATGTACGATTGGCGGGACAGGGAGTGCATCATGGCTCCTTATAACTTTGAGCGAGTATGCTTTCCTCTATCACTTACTTAACCTACTTTTGACTAATAAATTAAAACACTAACATGATTAAGTGTACTTTTGTTATAGCGATCATTGAATTGTTTTCATGATATATCCAAAATATGGGAAGGCTTAGGTATTTGACTCCATTGATCTTGAGAGGAGCACCTACAACGATTTCTTAAAAGTCCTTGATGCGTAATGACCTCTAATATCATTTTAATTCTTTAGTGATCTGATATTCATAATCATGACACAATATTTCTTATCGGTGACAGCTCTTACAAGTTCTACATCAAGCTTGGAGGACAACACCATCCAAAACGGAAAGAAAAAATGTCATACAAAACACATTTTTTGGTACTACTACACCATAATTTAATAATCTATATCATTATATTTTTGTCTATATCTTTGAGACCTTTAACCTTTCCATTTTGTTCCCAAAGTGTGCAAAACAGGCTCCTGGCAGTGTGCATTGTGGTTACTATGTGTGCAAATACATAGAAGCTGGCTCTCAAAAATACATGATATGCCCAAGGAAGATTATGTATCGAAAAATGTAAGTACTTGCAGTTTTAATGCTATTGTTATATGCATTTCCACACCGTATTGATATTTGCATTTTAGTAATTACTAATTATGTTTTTAATATTGGTAGCCAGACAAGCAGGTGCATGAAAGCCAATCTGATGAAGCCACACTCAATGACATTGCATCTCGGATGATCCGCTTTATGATGCATGAGTTTACTCATCCAATGGGTAAATATTATGACCCAGTAGGTGATGTGGCAACACATTAAGAACTTGCTAATTGGTGCGGAAAATATAACAATGCTGAAATAATTCAGTAAAACTTTGAGGCTGGGCAGAAGAGGATTAATGAACAAGACCGGAGTTGGCCGAGCAAATAAAATTTTAGTTGTTAGTTCTATGTGAAGTATGTATGTTCATGTATATGTGTAAATATAAGCGGCTGTAGTGGATGAACTTGTGTACATATGTGACCCTAAATATTCACTTTGTGAATACATTGTCTTTGTCAATATATTTTATTAATCTATTATTAGCATTTGATTTATGTTATTTAGATGGCTCTTATTCAAATATTTGAAAGTGTCGGTTTTGTGACGTCACAGAAATCATAGTGAAAATATCAGTGTCGGTTTCATGACGTCATAATAAATGATACTGGTGTTATCGTAAATCAGTGTTGGCCAAATGACATCAAGAGAGCGACACTGGTGTAACTAATTGCTGTGTCGGTCAGATGATATCATGCTGTCTGACACTGCTATTGTTGTTGCTAGTGTCGGTCCCGTGGGCGTCATCTTAACCGACACTGAAGACACTGCTATCTGTGTCGGCCGGATGATATCATTTGACCGACACTAATAGTTTTATTTAGTGTCGGTTTCTTCAACCCGACATTGATTAACGTTTACATGAGAAATGTCGCACAATTTGACCGAGACTGCAGAACTTTATGTTCCGACATTGAAGGTCTTTTCGTGGTAGTGCGACCGTTGCAATAACCTGTCTGGGGGCGGCTCAAGCAACAAGAGGCCCAAGAAGAGCCAGCAGCATGACGACGAGTTTGTGGGCGTCACTGAGCGCCAGCCCTTACCCCAAGCAAAGATGCCGGCCGACAACAACAACCACTTTGAGAAGCTGCTCGATAAGCCCTACACCAACCACTCGACCCCCATCATGCACACACTCCGAGACTGCCACACGATGAAGCGGTTCTTCAAAGGTAACTTTCATCTCGACTCCCATCAACCTCAACGTCCCTACCCTCCTGCAATGGAAGCTGAGGGCAACGCCGACATTGCCTTCCTCGAGCTTGAAGATGGCCTGATGATCTTCGGTGGGTCGATGGCTTATGAGTCTCGGTGCCACCAGAAGCAGACCTAGCGAGAATTCAATATCGCAGACCCTGCTGTCCCGACCTTCCTCAAGTGGTTGGAGGCTCCGATCACCTTTGACAGGTCTGATCACCCGACCACGTGCCTCAACCGAGGCGTCTTCCCCTGGTGCTCGAACTGATCATCGGCACCCCGCGCCTCATCAATGTCTTCATGGACGGCGGCAGCGCCCCCAACATCCTCTACATCGACATTTTCAAGGCCATGAAGCTCTTGAGGGCAGCGCAGTGCCCTTGGGCCGGATCACCCTCTCGGTTACCTTCAGCAACCATGACAACTTTAGGATCGAGAAGCTCTCCTTCGATGTGGTGGACTTCGTTGGCACCAGCCTTTGAGCTCAGCTGCCCCGCATCTCCAGCGGTGGAGGGTGGAGCCTGGCCCGTCGGCTCCCATGTGAAGAGGTCGAGGGCAGCTCCCTCGGCTCCTCGGCAGGGGCAATCGGGGATGACGCAGGCACGTCCTCACCGACCACCATCTCGTCTCCCCTAGCACTGGCAGCCGAGGGACGAAGGTCTGCTTCAGCTGCCACCTCCTCTTGGCCGACACCAATGAAGCCAGACGAGTCTCGCGCCGAGCCAAGGCCTATGTCATCATCGACAATGAGCTCTACAAACGGATCCCCAGCGATATCCTCCAACGCTACATCTCTCAAGAGGAGGGTTTCCACTTCCTCGACGACATTCACTTGAGCATCTGTGGTCATCACGCTGCCCCGAGGACCCTGGTCGGGAAAGTTTTTTGCCAGGTGTTCTACTAGCCAACAGCAGTCTCCGATACCGAGCAGCTCATCCGTTCTTGCAAAGGCTGCCAATTCTATGCTCGACAAATACACCTGCCGGCCCAAGAGCTCCAGTCAATCTCGATCACATGGCCATTTGCAGTCTAGGTCTCAACATCCTCGAGCCATTCCGAAAAGCGCCCCAGGTCTTCACCCACCTCTTCATCGCCGTTACAAATTCAACAAGTGGATTGAGGCCAAACCGGTGCCCTGCATCAGCTGCGACTGAGCGATCGAATTCTTCCACGACATCATCTATCGATTTGGGGTCTGCACTCCACCATCACCAACAACGGCAAACAGTTTACAGGTCAGCAGTTCCATGAATTTTGCGAGGAGTACCACATCTGGCTTGACTTCACCTCTGTTGCCCACCCGAGGACTAATGGTCAAATTAAGCGCGCTAACGGGACGGTGCTTAAGGATTGAAGCCCCAAATATATGACTACATCAGGCAGGCGACTGGACGGTGGGTCCAAGAACTCCCGTCTGTGTTTTGGGGTCTACGAATGACTCTCAGCAGAACTACGGGGTTTACCTCCTTCTTCATGACTTTTGGAGCAGAGGCTGTGCTGCCAACCGACCTTGACTATAACTCCCTGAGCGTCCGAGCCAAGGACAAGGAGAGGTCAGAAGCAGCATGGCAGGATGCCTTGGATCAGCTGGACGAAGCACGCGGAATCGCCATCCTACCGGTCGGCCAAGTACCAGCAGACTCTACGACGGCGACATGCAGGACACGTCAGGGTCGGGCCTTCAATGTAGGAGATCTTGTCCTCAAGTGAGTCCAGCTCAAGGCCGAACACCACAAGTTGTCTCCCCCCTAGGAAGGGCCGTACGTAATCAAGGGAGTTCTAAGGCCCGGTGCCTACAGGCTGACGACTGAGAGCGGCAGAGAGCTAGCCGATGCCTGGAACATCGAGAACCTGCGTCAATTTTATGCATAATAAAATCAGCTAAGTTTTTTTGCGTACCTCGTTTTCCTCACTGTTTTGGACAGTGAAGCGCAGCCGATCCAGCTGCCCTTCGCCGCCCTGGGGCTAGTTTTGGTGTCCCACCCGGAGATCAGAACGTCCAACCCCTTCGCTTTTCTTTCTCAAGCCCCGTTCCTCAGTTTTTCGTTCTAAGGCTCCGTGCCTTAGTCTTTGCTTTAAGGCTCTGCGCCTCATTTCATTTCCTCAGGGCCCGACCGTGTCGAGCTTTGCAGGTGACCTTCGGATGTGCTAAGTAAACCGCGAGCACTTTTGTTTAAGTTTTCCTCGCGGCTAATGGTCGATGACCCAAAGTTGGTGATGCTCTACAGCTGTATCGAGCCCGATACTTGACCCTACGAGCTATACCCGATCCGATCGCTTGATCAACGCCCAATGGAACTCGAAAAATGTTAAGTGCAATGAATTCATGAAAGTACAGAAAAGGTTTAGAAACTTGCTTATTTACATGATAAAAGAGTTCATTACTGGACCTCCCACGAAAGATACTACAACTAATCCCTACAACGCCTAAGAGCCCCGCGGCAGGTGCTTGAACCGCTCCCGAAGAAGGCTTGGCCCATTGAAGCTGGCGACGATCTCTCGCGTGGGTTGCATGTCCTCTTGCAGCTTCGCCATCTCCTCGTCCAAAGTCCCCACGGCAAAGTCTTCGGCGATGCACCCGAAGTCGGTGTCTAGGTAGTGAGAGCTAGTCAGGGCCAAGGCCTGCAAGGCCCCGTCCTCGAGTGCGACCATTAGCTCGACGCTGATGACCCTTGGGAGCTGCCGCAACACGTGGGCCACATACTCCGCCGAGAGGGAATCTTCATGCACGCCGTCGAAGATCCGGTGAACCATGTGGCGAGCCACCCTCCGCAGCGTCTGGAACTCACCGACTGCATCTGTAGCAAATGCGCCCGTTAAGGGGCCGACCCCTACAACAACCCAATGAATAGAAAGGTAAAGACTTAGCATCTCACCCCTTCCCTATGGCTTCGACGCTGGCCTTGGCCTCGGTCAACTCCGCCTAGAGCTGGGCGATCGTCTCCTCCCTGGCCATCCGAGCCGCTAAGGCCTCGACAGCCGCCTGCTGCACCTCCTGCAGCTCCTTGGAGAGCCGATCGACCCCCTCCTTGGCTGCGATGCGCTCCGCGTTGATCGCGTCCTGAGCCTCAAAGGTGCGGCAACAATTATCCTCCGCCCAAGAGACGAAGCTCTCGGCGTTTTCACGGGCTCCTTCGGGGGCGGTCCGAAGGTCTTGGAGCCTCCAAAGGCATGCTGGGCGGCCTACTACCGAAGCTCCGCACCAAATTTAAAACTCCCATCTGACCCCGACCTCAGATGGTAAAGAATCGGGAAGTATGGATCAACTTACTTGCAATTATTTCCTTCGTGGAGGTGAAATCGGAGGCAAGCCTCCTATTCTCCGACCGTGCATTCATGGCATCCAGCTGAGCCTGGTTGGCCTCCTCGAGCGCAATCCAGCTAGACTCTCGGGCGGCGATGAGCGGGTGTTGGATTGGATCACGGCGTCCCTCGACGCATCACGGCCTTCCCTCGCCCTCTCCAACTCTTGCTGAAGAGCGTCGACCTCGGCCTGCAACTCGAAGCCACCCAGCGGCTGGCGCACCGCCTTGGCAACGGTGTCCTAAAAGCAGTGCGATTCAGCGCCACAACACACATGTTCGACTAAAAAACCTAACTGTTCAGAAAGTTACCTGACACCTCAGCAAGTATGGATCGTCGAAAAGCTTCCGGCACTCGGTCATGTCCATGAGCAATTTGCCGAGGCCGGTGCACGCCACGTAGGCAAGGCAGAGATTTCGACCATCCGGTCATCAAAGACCTGGAAGGTCCCTGCCACAGCTTCGATCGAGGGGCCACCTCAGTCCTTGCCCCTTGGGCGCTCGACGACCAGGGCTCGGACGCAGCTGTTGCAGGGGGCGGTGTCACAAGCGCCACCGCCATCTCCTTCTCGCCCGCCTCCTGGGCCTTGCCCCCGGCCTCTGCTGCACCGGCTGGATTCACTTATGCTGCCAGTTCCTCGGTGGTCTCCGAGGCCGGCTCCTGTGGGTCCATGGTCGGGTCGGCCGGGGCAATCTCTGGCTGCTTCCCGACAGCCTCCGAGCTCAGCCCACCTGCATCTCCAGCGGTGGTGGATCGAGCCTGGCCCGCCGCCTCTCCATGGGAAGAGGCCGAGGGTCTCCCTGGGCCCCTTGGCAGGGGCACTCAGGGACGGTGCAGGCACGTGCTTGCCGACCACTATCTCGTCTCCGTCCGACGCTGGCAGCCGGGGGAGAAAGGTCTTCTTCAGCTGCCACCTCCTCCTAGGGTTCATTAGCGGTGGACGGGGAAGGAGACAGCAGGATCACTTCGCCAGCCGTCGGAATGGAGGCCAGCGGTTCTTGAACCATGGCCGTCGGCGGTGGCGTTGCGGCACGCGCCACAGCCCCAACACCGGCATCAGCCTCCTCACCGCCGGCCACAAGCGCCGACACAGGGATGACCGCGGCGGCGCGTATGGCGGCAAAATCTCGAAATAGGTTCGGTGCACGAACTAAACCAAGTAACTTGAACGATTAAGTTCAGATGCAGGAACTTACGCTTTTGACCAAGGGTCTGGAATTTTCGTCCCTGCTGGCTGGCCCCCGAGGCCTGCAACATCCCCGCCCCTACCACCTAGACCGCAGCAGGAGCTGGAGGGACCCCAGAGTCGACGACGACACTCTCCGAGCCCTCTGTCCTGGACTTCTTCAGTACGGGCGGCATCACGTCCTCGGAAGAAGCCGAGCTCCCCACGTCGATGGCGGCGTCCAGCTGCGATTCGACAGCTGCAGAGGTCGGGGTTGGGACCCCCGACCAGGTGCTCGTTGGTGGCGCGGATCCGATAGACGGCATCTCGCCGGACCCTTGGATCTGAGGGGCCATCGATGGATCGACCATCGGGCCTGAGCTGAGATACAGGGTCAAGGCTTCGCTCTGCTGCTTTCAAACGGCGGCCTCCTTCCTCCGTGCCAGGGCCGAGGACGGGCCCGCTGCACTCGTCCCAACCACTCTCGGGCTGCCCGAGCCCGCGCCAGCTGTGGCCAAGGACGTCCCCACGGTGCGCATGGCAGAGGATAGACCCTACAATGACAATGGCGGCTAAGTCTACGACTTCTACCCGCATCCGACCCTAGCTATACTACGAATTTAAACAAAGAAGACAGTGGAGAATCATCTTACCAGGGTGCAGCAATCCTTATCTAGAGGCAGCAGCCCCTTAGTCATCTCATCGGCGACCTCCACCTCAAGCAACTTCACCACCCGCCTCGCGACACTCTTCTCTGACTGCTCCCTCCTGTCACCTCCCGAGTGTTGTCGCTAGGCCCGGTGTACTCGTTCAGCATCAAAACACAGAGGCGGAGCGGCTGTGTGCGACGCCACAAGAACATCGCGATGATGGTGGCGCCGTTCAGACCCGCAGCCCGCAACTGCTCGATCTGAAGCAGGACCGGCTCTAGAGCCATCCTCTCATCGGCCGAGGGCTTCGCCTTCCACGTGTTGATGATCTCGACGGGCGCATCGCGGAAGGCCGGGAGCCTATGGTCGGCGTTGGCTATGTAAAACCAAGCATCATGCCAGCTTTTCAGTGAGGTCTTGAGCGGCACCTTGATGTACTCCTTGGCCTCCGTGTTCTGGAGCATGATCGCGGCGCCGCCGGCATGCCTCGTAGCGCCGCCCTCCAACTGTTGGCTGACACGGAAGAAATAGCGTCAGAGGTTGAAGTTGGGCGCAACTCCCAGAAATGCATCGCAAAGCATGATGAAGACAGCGATCTGCAGGATACCGTTGGGGCGGAGATGGTGGAGGCACATGTCGTAGTAGGTGAGCAGCATGCGGACGAAGAAGCAGCATGGCAGTGCCAGCCCGCGCTTGTGGAATGTGAGGAAGTGGGTGGCTTGTCCCGCCGCCGGCACCTCCTGGCCCTCTGCCACCTACCATTGGGCGACATCCTTCGTCAGGAGCAACCCTGCGTCGGTGTATGGCTGGAGCGTGCCCTCAGAGACGATCGACTTCTTCCAAGCAGCGGCCATGGCGATGGCGACAAGAACGAAGATGGCGGCGATGGCGAAGAAAGAGATGGAGGTGAGCGCAGGCACAACGACGGCAAGTGCGAACACGACGGTGACATGGACGAAGACGGTGAACTTGTATGCAAGGGTAGGAGGAGACAAAGCGGTTGAAAGCAAAGGAGGCAAATGGCCGAGTAGATTTCGAAATCCCTCACGCCGTCCTATTTAAAGAAGACGATGAGGGTGTGCGTTTCGTGCCCCCAAGACCCCCTACGCATGACGCGATGACGAAGAAAGAGATGGAGGCAAGCGCAGGCACAAAGACGGCGAGTGTGAGCACAACGGCGACAAGGACGAAGACAGCAAACTCGTGTGCAAGGGCAAGAGGAGACTAAGCAGTTGAAAGCAAAGGAGGCAAATCGCCGGGTGGATTTCAAAATCCCTTGCGTCATCCTATTTAAAGAAGAGGGGGAGGGCGAGTGTTTCACGCCCCCCATGACCCTCGATGCACGACGCGATGGCACCATCTTGGGTATGCAAGATGACGCATACCCACGACTCCAGCACCCCTCTCACTGACAGGTGGGGCCGGTGCCACCTCGCCACCTCCGCCATTCGATCGACACCATCCGACCGCAAGTTGGACCTCATTTGGCACGCCAGTTAATACCTGACAGGCGCAAGTTGGACGGGACATCCGTGCATGAATCGGCGCGCTCCAAGAACCGTTCGATCGACACCATCCGACCGCCCAAATTGTCTGACAGTTACAACTCCCAGGGGCACTATCCGCCATCCATGTGGACGTCGCAGAACCATGCGATCACCAGAGCAGTTACTGGTGTCCGTTACTAACACCATCGGTTCAAGTCCCACAGGCCCATGCAGCCGAGGGCCGGCCGCCAAATCGTTTGGTCGGGTACCTGCCCAGAGCGCTGATCATGGGACATGGCCAGTCCGTCTGGTCCGACCTAGGCGCGATGCTGATCATGAGATATGTCTAGTCTAACTGGCTCAATCTAGACATCCATCCTGAAACTCAACCAACAACGAAAGTTGGTTCCGGCCATCCTCCGTGGATGGGAAATTCCATCTTGAGGATTAAACCCCTCGACCGACCCTTGGGATCGCCCGCTCGCGCACCCCCGTAGGATTTCTTTGCACAAAGAACGAAGATAAAACCCACGACCGACCCTTCGAATCGCTCAGAAGCTCAGGGGCTACGTCCTACTGGCGCGCTCGCGCACAACCGCAGGATCAGTCATCGAAGCTCATCAAGAATTAGCCCAGCGCTGCCTCAATGGAGATTGCAAACGGCGCACGACTCGAGGGCTACCGTCGAGATTATGGAACCTGGGTACCAATGGACCCAGAGTGAATATGAAGGCCCAGCCATAGATTACGGGCCACGCCCGATGTTCAATCCACGAAGGACTTCACTGCACCAAGCTACGAATAGATGACCTGACCCCTCGGGGTCGAGATCGCCCGAAGATGCCAGCCCGACCTCCGGAAGGTCGGGATCGGATTACGACAAAGCCTAGCCGACCAATGGCTAGGGGTCGGCAGCCCTTCCTGACCCCCAAGGGTCAACGACCGCCTTAATGGTCAACTTCTGATAAGCGCAGAGATTCTTGACAACGTACAGCAGGTGGTAAAGCAACCATCCTGGAGGTAAAGCAATCTAGAAGGAAGGTAAATTGATCCGACGGAGGTAAAGCAATCCAGCGAATGGTAAAGCTAAAAGGCAAAGTGACCTTTATCCCCTACGACTGAACAAAGGACGATCGAAGGACACCGACACGCTGCTCCAACGTCAGCGAGCGCCAAAAGATCAACCTCGCGGAAGACCACGGCCTCACCCGTCAGGGGGTGCTCAATTTCGTAGATGCCAAGTTTTGTAACCCGGGTTCGACCCCTATATAAAGAGGTACCGAGGGGCCTTAGATGACGAGATTCAACAATTTACGATACACACACCACATACGTGAGCTAAGGTTCTTGCTCGAGCAAGAGCACTTCCTCCATTGTACTCCTGTTATGACCTTATACAATCCATCCACTCCCTGGACGTGGGGTATTACACCTCCAAGGTGGCCCGAACGAGGTTAAACTTTTAGTCTCCTGTAGATAGGCCATATCGATACAAAGAGTGCACCAAATCCCTCTTCAAATATGTAAATTATATTGTGTTGGTGGTCAGAACGCTATGACAAGTCACTACCAAGTCACCACAGGTAGCTAGCAAAAGGTTAGCATAACATCAGAACTAAGTTGCAACCAAAACAGATCAAAGTCATTCCCTAATATCCCAATCACTCAGCTGTGATGCATCAATTGGCCATCATTAAGTTGAAATCATCAACGGAGCAGCCACCGTTTGTCTCATCGTCGTTGTAGCCATCCTCATGGTCATTGTGGTCAGAGCCGCCATTGTCAGCACCATGATGTCCAGTGCTGCCATTGTCATTATTGTTGTGCATGCCATGATCAGATATGCCGTTGTTGTGCATGTCATCCGCTGAATGAGAGCCTACATATGATAGTCCAGGAGCCTGCATAAACCATTTGCAGGTCTTAAATTTCTTTGTGTAAGATACATGTTGCTCTTACTTTTTAAAAATAATTTATGGTGCATATTGTCATAAAAATCAACGGGCATACCACAGATAAGGAACTTATCTAATAATTCATCACCCCTATTTGACAAACAAATTGTTTTCTGACACCTTACCATTTACTTAAACCAAGATTGTTGTTTAAGGCCATGATATTCAACAGGAAGCCACCGGTTCACTGCTGCAATTCATGTTGGCATTCTGCCAAAAACAATATCAATTCCCTAGGTGCAATGAACTCTAGATTTGAACTGAATTAAAAAAAGGATAAATATTGAACCTGGTGACGACGAGCATCAATATCTGCAAGGCGCTTTAGCAGATGACTTGGTGGTTCCTTTCTAAAATCCGCATAAAACCTCTGCAATTGAAAAGTACACAAATGAATGTGTTGTGTTCTCATGGAGTGATTGATCAACACTGTCAACCATCCTGTAAAAGCACGAGCATAGGCTATTTGCTGCTCATCGAATGTAGGTGGAAGATTGCCACCTAGGTCAGCCAACATATCATCCATATGTGTAGGTGTAGGGGAGGAGGACGTATCGACGATGTTGATGTCCCCATGATCTCCCCCTTCTTGCAATTGAATCGTCTTCGACTCTAGTTCGTCTTCTTCACCCAAATATGGCTTCAAATCTGCAATGTAAATGTGGGACTAACCCCAAAATCTGCAGGCAGATCAAGCTTATATGCATTCTCATTAATTTTTGACAAAAACCTTAAAAGGTCCATCAGCTCTAGGCATCAACTTAGACTTTCTTAACTCTGGAAATCTATCCTTTCTTAAATCTAACCAAACCAAATCTCCTGGTTCAAAAGATAATTGCTTTCTACCTCTGTCACTAGCAATCTTGTATTTAGCATTCATGCGCTCGATGTTTTCTTTAGTTGTTTCATGCAGTTTTAGCATCAACTCAGTATGTTTCTTAGCATCAAGATTTACCTTTTTCAGATGTCGGCAAAGGCCTTAAATCAATAGGAGCACATGATTTGAAACCATAAAAAATCTCAAAAGGGCACATCTTTGTGGTAGAATGTAGCGAACGATTATAAGCAGACTCAATATGAGGTAAACATTCTTCCCACATTTTAATGTTTTGTTTCAAAACAGCCCTTAACATAGTGGATAAAGTTTGATTCACAACTTCGGTTTGACCATCTGGATGACAAGCGGTAGAAAATAAAAGCTTAGTCCCCAACTTAGCCCATAACATTCTCTAAAAATGACTAAGAAATTTAGTATCACGATCAGAGACAATTGTATTTGGCACACCATGCAAACGAATAACTCTCTAAAGAACAAATCAGCAATATGAGTAGCATCATCAGTTTTGTGACATGAGATGAAATGTGCCATTTTAGAAAGCAATATGAGTAGCATCATCAGCATTTGGCTTTCAAGTATGTTATGATTAATAGTGACTTGTATTGCCAAACGGGAGACAACATGTTGTTGAAATGTTTAGGTGATGATGAAGCCAAGGTGGCCATGGGAGAGGTTCATGAAGGCATCTGTGGTACGCATCAATCGGCTCTGAAGATGAAATGGTTGTTGAGAAGGGTCGGTTTCTATTGACCAAATATGGTTGCCGTCTGTTTTCACTACTACAAAGGGTGTGAGAAATGTCAAAATCATCAAACCATGGCCATTTCGAGGGTGGGGATAAATTTTGTGGGCCAAATACATCCTCCTTCCTCAAAAGGACATCGCTTCATGTTGGTTGCTACAGACTACTTCACTAAATGGACAGAAGCGGTGGCGCTCAAGAATATGACCCATCAAGAGGTAATCAAGTGCATCACCGAGCATATCATACATAGATTTTTACCCGTTGAGGTAAATCTGAACGCTTTTATGAGGTAATCAAGTACTTCACTAAACGTTGAGGTAGCTAAGCAAAATGATTTGTCCATAAGTGAGTATCATAGTTTGATGATGGATGAACATTGATGAGGTGACGGACAAGCGGGTGGAAGCCTTAAGAGCCATGGAAAGGGATAAAGCCCGAGTTGCTAGGGCCTACAACAAAAGGGTAAAGGCTAAGACTTTTCAGCTGGGTGAATTAGTTTGAAAGACAATTCTGCCCGTTGGCACTAAAAGCAACAAGATTGGTAAATGGTCTTCGAGTTGGGAGGACCAAATAGAAAAATAAAGATCATAGCCGGAAATGCATACATGGTAGATACCTTGCAAGGAAGCCGCTTACCAAAAGCTTTAAATGGTAGATACTTGAAGAAATATTACCCGAGCGTGTGCCAAGACGCTTGAAGAGTTTTTGGCCCATATGCCCAATATGTCACCTAAGCGGTTTTATGGCCGGTGTGTTCACAAATCATCGTCCTTAGGCATTTTTTGGTTCACAAAATGTTTTATGGTACACAAGTTTTATCAAAAAAACAGGGGGCATATGTTGACAACCAATAATTGCACTTTGGAAAAATAGGGAGTTCCAGTTTCGCAAACCCAAACTTGCCAAACCGAAAGTTTCGGTTTGCCAAACCAGAAGTTTCGGTTTTTGCAGCCTCACTATAGCAAAAACAGAGTGTCCGGCATGTTACCGGAGTATCTTGCAAGCCTTCTTTGGAACCGAGGTTTCGGTTACCGGAGTCTCCGACAATTTGTCGGAGGTAGAAATCGGAAGTTTTGGTTTTGATTAGACAGGGTTACCAAGAGCAAAATTGTCTAGACATATTTCACAATATTGGTGTTTAGACATATTTTCAGGTTACAAATGGGCATATTAACCAATTTTCATAGAAGAATAAAAAGGAGTGGTTAAAGACGAGAGAGGATGAAGTCCAATTCATGATTTGAAGGTTTCACAATGTAACCCTCGTCGAGATGATCGAAATAGATATATGAATGACCTTATTTGAAGCCTGAACGAAGGAGTTACGAGGTTTTCAAGATGCACGCAGGCTGCCCCTAGAAAACCAAAAGTTTTGGTTTTGTATTCTGGAAGTTCTGATTTTGCCTGTTTTTAGAAAACTATTTCAAATTTGATTTCTTGCTGATTTACTGGAGTCACTGGCTGTCCACGAGGACAGACCACCCCACCTCTATATAAAGAGAGGCTCACAGTCGATTGTGGGCATCCTAATTGACATTATCAATCTACTTTACATGTTTTGCATTTCTTTACCCTAGCCCCTCTCTCAAACCCTAATTCTCTTCTTCTCTTGTCCCGACGGCGGTGAAGAGGGTCTAGCTGGCTCGACCGAGCCAAGACCAACCCTAGGAAGTCTTCGTCCACACAGGGTCCTTCTCAGACATTGATAACCAGGTGCTGCTGTAATTCTGCCAAAACCGGAACTTTCGGTTTGGCAAACCTGAACTTCCGGTTTTCATGATCTCTGTTCTGCTTCTGCACATGGACGTGTGTGCATGTTGGCTCGATCCGAGCATCAACACAGATTTAGTAGCAAGCAAGCACTTTCCTTTCAAACATATGTCATTCTTCTTATCAACAACAGATTTAGCAATTTTAGGGTTCTTTTAACATCTGCTACTTTAGCTACATTATCACGCACAATCGCTTTTGGAGACATAGGATGCAACACAATTTTTCTATCATGGTGCAGAAATGAATATTGATTTACCTACCATAATGCATAGAATCCCTATCAAATTGCCATGGTCTACCTAGTAGAATATTGCAAGCTTGCATAGGTACAACATCACATTCAACAACATCATGATATGAGCCAATAGCAAAATTAATGCGCACCAATCTGGTTACCTTGACCTTTCCGCTGTTGTTGATCCATTGAATGTCATATGGCTGAGGGTGCGGTTTGGTGCTCAGTGCAAGCTTCACCACCATGTCACCACTGGCCAAGTTATTGTAGCTGCCTCCATCAATGATCATGCGGCATGAATGATCCTTGATGACATATTTTGTTTGAAACATTATGTGTCACTAATTTTGCTCTGCTTTCTCCATCTGTGCACTAAGCACACACTGCACAATGAGACTCACAAAGTGATCTGCCTCCTCATTACCAATATGCCCTTTAGGAAAGTCTTCGTTACCTGCATAGTCAGCTGCTAGCGCAACATGTATATCTTCATCTAAATCACTAATGGATGAATACTCACCATCCTCTTTAACAATGAAAACATGCTTGCTTGGACAGTCACGCTGTACATGTCCATAGCCCTTGCAACGGTGACATTGTACGTCTCTAGTTCTCCCTGTAGAGGCAACCGATGTTGTGCTCTCGGCAGGGACTTGTTAGCTTCATGACCATTGAAACCCCTCAAAGGTATGAATGATTTTGGTGATTGAATGAGAACCATGAACTAACTCGTTGGATGCAGGTTTATCAACACTGTTATACATGCCTACGAGTTGGTTGCTGCGAGGTTGTTTGTGTCCTCGGAGTGTTTCCAAGGAGGTTGCTGGTTCAAGGCTAAGGATGAATTAGAACCATGTGTGGCTTAGTTTTAGGCATTGTGTCTATAGGAGACACCGATACTATTAGGAGCGGTCAGGTCACTCATCTCAGTTTTACAGGAATTAGGGAGTGTGGATGCTCTAGGTTCTCTGAGGTACTTGAGTGATCAGTGAGAACTTAAAGATGTCAATGTTTGTAGCTGGAGGCTTGAAGATCTTGAGGAAGTCAAGGTTCAGCAGCTGAAAAAGTCACCGGACAGTTCGGTGAGGGTTGCAGCTAGGAGTCCAGAGAAGATGTTTCCTGGAGGCAGTGAAGTTGGAGTCACCGGACAGTCCGACGGGAGTCACCGGACAGTCTGGTGAGTGTGGGATCTTGAAGTCTAGAAAGAGGTGCTCTCTGGAGTCATCAGAAAGAAGTCATCGGACAGTCCGTCAGTCATAGACCGAACAGTCCAGCAAGCCTCGGAGGAGGTGTCCAGAAGAGGTGTCTCTGAAAGTCCAAAATAGAAGTTCACCGGACAGTCCGCTGATGGTATGAACAGGACAGTCCAGTGTCACATGAAATGGACTCTAGAGAGGAGGTTTTTTGCCAGGAGGAGACCAGGAGTCACCGGACAGTCTAGTGTTGCAAAAAGCAGACAACTTTTTGGCAACGGCTCTTAAGAGTTGTTTCAGGACTTGAGGCCTATTTAAACTGTTGGGGAGCTTTTGTGGAGCTTGCTCGCGGTGAAAACAGTTGGAGATCATTTGTTGTAAGCCAAAGTTCATCAAGGGAGCACAAGAGAGCATCTAGTGAGATCTTGAGTGCTTGTGAGGAGTAGCAAAGAGTATCCACGCATTCCTAGAGCTTGTGAGGCTAAGAGGAGTGTCTTTGGCTTGTTACTCTTGGTCTATGGCAGCCTAGACCGGTTAGACATCGTTGTCCAAGCTTTCGAGGAAATTGTGGAAGTCGACATCAAGTTTGTACGCGGTTTCTGGTTCTTCGTTGGAAAGGGACACCAAGAGTGAGTGCCCGAGCCTTAGAGGCTTGCTCTAGCGCTTGAGTATTGTTTGCTATAGCCGAGGCGCCGGTGTCTTCACTCTGAGAGTGAAGCGTACCCTTGTGAGCATCGTTCCGGGAACGACGGGAGGAACCAGGACTCCAACGTGAGTGGTTCAACGAGGATTAGGGGAAGGCGCCATTCTTCCGAGACCTCGAGAAAAAATCACTGAGCATCTCTATCACCTCTCTACTTATTGTATTTACTTTCTTGCAAGTAGTGTGATAGGTTGTTTAGTTGCTTTTCTTGGTGGCTCTCGTGCCGGATTGCGTACTAGCTTGATATGTAGTCTCCTAGCTTGTTTTACTCTTCTCTAGACCTTATTTGCTAAGAGTTGGTTGCTGATTTTGCTAGAATCTAGAAAGAGAAAGAATTTGGCTTAGTAGTGTAAGTGCTCGATTCAACCCTCTTTCTCGGTCACTTGATCCTTTCAAGTGGTATCAGAGCCAAGTGCTCAATTTAGGACTTAACCGCTTTGAGAAGTGATCCAAAGTGATGGAGACACATTTCCCACCGGGGTCCGGTAGCGGCTCCTAGAAAATCGCTTGCTAAGCTACCTATATGCCGCAAAACCGAAGAATTTGAGTGCTAAGATTGCGTGATCTTGTTGATAAGATCAACTCCTTTGAAGAAGCACTTAAGATCTCTCATGATGAATCCATCAAAAAGTAACTCTCATGCAAGATTTCAAGCACTTGTGTCTCTCATGAAGCTTCATCTAAGAAGGAGAATCTAAAGGCTTCCATGTTCATCACACTCTTGAGCCCATGGTTTACATAGACTCTACCTCTACTAGCTTTCATTCTCTTCTTGTTGATAATGCTATTGCTAGTAGCCTTCTAGAGGATTCTTATGAATTTTTATGTGATGAGTACGATAACATTATTGTCTTATCTAGTGAAACTCCAAAAGATTTGTGCACTCGCATTGATAAGCTTGTAGGTTGGATCAACTCTTATGAGAAGCGCCATATCACTATTGTTGAAGCAAGCAAGAAGAAAATTGACACATGGAAGTATCATCTCAAGTGCTTCGAGGAACAAAATTCATCTCAAGAAGTTGCTCTTAGTGTTGAGGTCAGTCCTAGTGCATCTAGCAATGCTTTAGATACTAACATCTCATGTCTCATCGCCTCTAGCAAGGAGAATTACAAGAATGGTGGTAAGCATTGGGTTCTCGACAGTAGGTGTACTCAAGACATGACCGGCAATCACAAGATGTTCTCCACCATCAAGGAAGATGATGATAAAGACAAAGCGACTTTCGAAGACAATTCCAAAGGAAGAGTCAAGGGATTGGGCAAGGTCGCCATATCCAATGATTTGACAATCTCAAATGTCATGCTAGTGGGATCATTGAATTTCAACCTACTCTCGGTTGCTCAATCATGTGACCTTGGTTTCACTTGCTTCTTCAATGATAAAGGGGCTGAATTGATTAACAAATCATTGGGTCATACTTTCAATGGCTTTCAGCACAACAATCTTTATATTGTGGATTTCTCTTCTAGTGAAGTTGCGCCTCAAACTTGTCTCATTGCCAAGTCTTCCAATGGTTGTAGCATAAGAGACTTGCACATATTAGAATGGGTCAATCGAAGAAGGTCACCAAGAAGAGCTTAATTCTTAGAATTCAAGATGTCACTTTTGAGAAGGACAAGTTGTGTAGTGCATGTCAAGCGGGAAAGCAAGTTGCAACTCTTCATCCGTGCAAGGCCATTATGTCAACCTCAAGACCCCTAGAACTTCTCCATATTGACCTCTTCGGTCCTACTACCTACAAGAGTCTTGGTGGCAATCTCTATTGTATGGTGATTGTTGATGACTTCTCCCAGTATACATGGACCGTCTTTCTAGAAGACCAAGCTCAAGCCATCTCAAATTTCAAGAAGTTTGCTAAGAGAGCTCAAAATGAATTTGAAGCTAAGATCAAGAAGGTTAGAAGTGATAATGGGACGGAGTTCCAGAACTCTTATCACTGAGGAGTATTGTGATGATCTTGGCATCAAGCATGAGTTTTCAGCTACCTACACCCCGGAGCAAAATGGTGTTGTTGAGAGAAAGAATAGGACTCTCATCACTCTTGCTAGAGCTATGTTGAATGAATATGAGATTCCAAAGAGGTTTTGGGCTGAAGCTATCAACACGGCATGCTATACTTCAAACCGTGATTATCTACTTCGCTTTTGAAAAAGACTCCTTATGAGCTATTGGTGGGAAAGAAGCCAAATGTGGGCTATTTCCACGTCTTTGGATGCAAATGATATATCTTCAAGAAGAGGAAGAGGCTAGGTAAGTTTGAGAAGAGGACCGACATTGGATTTCTCGTCGGGTATTCTGGTAACTGTAAAGCTTATCGGGTTTTTAATACAACTACTGGATTTTTTGAGGAATCATGTGATGTGCAATTTGATGAAACTAATGGTTCTCAAGAGAACAAAGAATATTATAGTTGTGATGTAGATGATGATAAACCCTTGGAGGAGGCAATGCGGAAGATGCCCATAGAAGTTCTACCAAGAGAAAATGACTCCTCTACTCCGCCACCGAAAGATTCCTCTACGACTCTTTGTGAGAACACTACACCAACAGCTGAAGTGAAAGAATCATCAAGTGTTCATGCACCAAGAGAACCACCTCAAGTGCCCTCTACACCAAGCTATCAAGAATCGCCTACATCAAGTGGTACACCACCATATCCAACAATGACATCAAGAATTGAAGAAGATTGAGAGCTTGAAGAAGATTGCAGCTCTCCGCTCCGTCTATAAGACACCTTCATCTCAAAATAGAAAACCATACAAGATGCTCAAGACGTCTCTCCACCGCAAGCACCATGACAAGAGGCTCCAAGAAGCACAAACCCATTCTTCGAGCTCACGGAAGTGACTTGATCATTGGGAGTCCCTCTCAAGGGTTAAGACTAGAAGAAATCAATATAAGCCGAATTATACTAATGATATTAATGATGATGATGTGGCTAACATTGCTTGTGAGAATTTCTCTTTTGTGTCTTTGATAGAGCCTAAGAACATCGATGAAGCGGTGGAAGATCACAAATGGATGTTGGCTATGCAAGAGAAGCTTAACAACTTCTAGCAAAATCAAGTGTGGGAGTCGGTAAAGAGGCCAAAGGACAAAAACATCATCGGTGCCAAGTGGGTCTTCAAGAACAAGCAAGATGAGAACAGGAATGCTGTGAGGAACAAAGCGAGACTCATCGCCAAGGATTATTCTCAAGTTGAAGGGGTGGACTTTGATGAGACATTCGCCCATGTGGCTCGGCTTGAGTCTATTTGAACCTTTCTCGCTTATGTTTCACATTTTAACTTCAAATTATACCAAAGGGATGTGAAGAGTGCATTTCTTAATGGCTATATTAATGAGCAGGTCTATGTTGAGCAACCACCCTGCTTCGAGGATCTCAAGAATCCCGATCACATTTTCAAGTAGAAGAGGTCTCAAACAAGCACCAAGGGCACCAAGGGCGGCTAAGAGATTTTCTCACCGACAAGGGCTTCAAGATAGGTAGTATTGATAACACTTTCTTTACTAAACATGTTGATGATGATCTCTTTATTTGCCAAATATATGTGGATGATATTATCTTTGGTTCTACAAATGAAGCTTATAATGCTGAATTTCATGATCTAATGGCCAAAGTATTTGAGTTGTCCATGATAGGTGAGCTTCATTTGTTTCTAGGATTCCAAGTCAAGCAAATGAAGAATGGGACATTCATCTACCAAGAGAACTACATAAATGATCTCTTCAAGCGCTTCAGAATGGAGGATTCAAAGCCAATCAAGATTCTAATGGCCACAAATGGTATTCTCAGCCTGAATGAGAGTGATAAATCGGTTGATAAAAAGCTTTATCGATCTACGATCGGTTCTCTATTATATCTTACCGCTTCTCGCCCAGATATTAAGTTTAGTGTATGCTTATGTGCTCGTTATCAAGATAACCATAAAGAATCTCATCTCAAGGCTGTCAAAAGGATTCTTAGGTATCTCAAGTATACACCTACTATGGGCCTTTGGTATCTAAAAGATTGAGGCTTTGATCTTGTTGGCTACTCCGATTCGGACTTCGCCAGATGCAAAGTGAGTAGAAAGAGCACTTCGAGTGGATGCCAATTTCTTGGAAGATCATTGGTTGCTTGGAGCTCTAAGAAGCAAAATGTTGTGGTTCTCTCAACGACCGAAGTGGAGTATATGGCAGCCGGTGCTTGTTGTGCTCAACTTCTCTACATGAAGTAAACTCTCATGCACTATGGATTGGTATACAATCAAATTCCTCTTTATTGTTATAGTGAGAGTGCAATCAATATGGCACTTCATAAGGGTGAGACATGCTAAACTTATTGAGGTCAAGCATCACTTTATAAGGGATCATATTGCCAAAAAAGATATCGAGCTTATAAGTGTGAGGACAAATGAGCAATTGGCCAACATATTCACGAAGCCCCATGATGAGAAGAATTTCAACGGGCTAAGAGGAGAGCTCAACATCCTTGATCTTTTGGACTTCACTTGAATAACCTCCAAATATTTATTTCCTTAGTATATATTTGTTTGCTTGTGCTTGCTTTGTTGTTGTTCTTCTTCTTGTTTTGTAAGACCATCATCTAACCCTTTTAAGATAGCAATGATCATGGAGAGCTTGGGAAGAGTGATCGTGGGGTGCTAAAGGCTAGGAGATGAGGGTCATTGTGAACAAGCTTGCGAGGGGATTCAAATGTAATGATGGTACTTCTTTTCTAATCCTTCTTCATCATGAGCATGCATCTTTACTCTTATTTTTGTATTCATGTGCATTTTATGCATTGCATCTAGTGTATTGACGTCAAGTACGGGTCTAGGGTGAGTTACTCATAAGGAATATAAGTTGATTACTCCTAGACTCCATCATAGCAATTGTGAGCTTCATGCCACTAAATCACAGTCTTTCGAGCTCTAAGGTTAAGTCTACTTACGCGCCTCAAAGACTATGATTCATACATTCCCATATGCATCACTAACCCCCTCTTGTTAAGAGAAGAGGAAGTTTCTTGGATGATCATTTTTATGGGATGGATGCTAACTCGAGGGGGCGAAGGAACTTTGAACCTAGAAGACGATCAAGACACAAGGAGGTGATAAGCAAGAAAAGAATCGAAGAAGAGAACCATAAAGATCTGGTGATATTGTTTCATATCTCATCTCAATTAATTAGCCTATTGTATTCTCCTTCTTTGTGGCTTTCCTTTTTGGTTGATAGATGACAAAGGGGGAGAGAAATAGAAATGAAGATGATCGAGGATCAAAAAATCAAATGAAGATGATGAGAAACGCGAAGATGATCAAACATGTTCTAAGGAGAAGATAATGATCAACGAAGTAAAAGAAGACTTGAAGATTGGGAAGAGAAAAGTGACTAGTTGAAGCTGTCAAGGACCAAAAGGGAGTAATCTTTCCTATTCCTCTAAATCTGTTGATTACTACCCTTTCCTCTCTACTTGTCTTGTGGTTATTCTATATTTATAGGAGACGGGTAGAGGGAACTGGGAATTCGAAGATGAATGAAATCACACTCAAGAAAACCAATCATATCAAAGACTATGAAGAAAGTAAATGATGCACTTATCGAGGGGGAGCTCCGAAGCTAAGGTATGAAACCTCGTGATATTTGAGGACTTCTTGGTAAGAGATGGTAAGACAACTCGCGCCTATCCTTTTCCATTGAGGTTGTCTCGTGCTTCCTTTCCTATCTTTTGTATCATCTCGATCATTTGCATCATGGTTGTCATCAATCACCAAAAATGCAAAGATTATCAACACTATTCTACACTTCTACGAGTTGGTTGCTGTAAGGTTGTTCGTGTCCCTGGAGTGTTTCCAAAGAGGTTGCTGGTTCAAGACTAAGGATGAATTAGTGCCATGTGTGGCTTAGTTTTAGGCTTTGTGTCTATAGGAAACACCGGTACTATTAAGAGGGGTCGGGTCACTTGTCTCAGTTTTATAGTTATTAGAAAGTGTGAATGCTCTTAGTTCTCTGAGGCACTTGAGTGATCAGTGAAAACTTTAAGATGAGGTTTGCTGCCGGAGGCTTGAAGATCTTGAAGAAGTCAAGGTTCAGCAACTGAAGAAGTACTAGACAGTTTAGTGAGGGTCGCAGCCAGGAGTCCAGAGAAGATGTTTTCTGGAGACAGTGAAGCTTGAGTCACTGGGTAGTCTGACAGGAGTCACCGAACAGTCTGGTGAGTGCAGGAGCTTAAAGTCCAGAGAGAGGTGTTCTCTAGGGTCTTTTGAAAGAAGTCATCGGACAGTCCGTGAGCCCCGGAGGAGGTGTCTAGAAGAAGTGTCTTTTAAAGTCCAAAAGAGAAGTTCACCGGACCGTCTGGTGATGGTATGAACCGGACAATCCGGTGTCACATGGAGTGGACTCCAGAGAGGATGTTTTCTGCTAAGAAGAGACTAGGAGTCACCGGACAGTCCGGTGGTCCCAGTCACCAGACTGACCGGTGACTTCAAAAAGCTGATAGCTTTTTGGCAACGGCTCTTAACGGTTGTTTCAGGGCTTGGGGCCTATTTAAACTGTTGAGGGAGCTGTTGTGGAGCTTGCTTGCGGTTAGAACAGTTAGATATCATTTGTTGTGAGCCAAAGTTCATCAAGGGAGCACATGAGAGCATCTAGTGTGATCTTGAGTGCTTGTGAAGAGTAGCAAAGAGCATTCACGCATTCCTAGATCTTGTGAGGTTGAGAGGAGTGTCTTCGGCTTGTTACTCTTGGTCTATGGCAGCCTATACCGGTTAGACGTTGTTGTCCGAGCTTCTGAGGAGAGTGTGAAAGTCGACGTCAAGTTTGTACACCGTTTCGGGTCCTCCGCTTGAAAGGGACACCAAGAGTGAGCGCCCGAGCCTTGGTGGCTTGCTCTAGTACTTGAGTATTGTTTCTACAGCCGGGGCGCCAGTGTCTTCACTCCGAGAGTGAAGCATACCCTTATGAGCATAGTTTCGAGAACGACGGGAGGAACCGAGACTCCGACGGGAGTGGTTCTACGAGTATTAGAGGAAGGCACCATCCTTCCGAGACCTCAAGAAAAAATCGTTGAACATCTCTATCACCTCTCTTCACTTATTGCATGTACTTTCTTGCAAGTAGTGTGATAGGTTGTTTAGTTGCTTTTCTTGGGTGGCTCTCCTGCCGGATTGCGTACTAGCTTGATAGGTTGTCTTCTAGCTTGTTTTGCTCTTCTCTAGACCTTATTTGCTTGGAATTGGTTGCTAGTTTTGCTAGAATCTAGGAAGAGAAAGAATTTAGCTTAGTAGTGTAAGTGCCCGATTCAACCCTCCTTCTCGGTCATTTGATCCTTTCAAGACTACAGCAGCCTTTGATGGCATGGGTGCTTGACTTGCTGAATTGGTCAGAGGAATACGTGGCCTGTTGCGAGTGTTGGATGTCGATGGCGTGGCACAACTCGGGGAGGAGTTGGTGGTGGAGAACGTCGAGTCGGAGCACTGGTCATGGGTGGTTGCCATGAATTAGCTCTACCAGCAGAAGCATTAAACCTGGAATTCTCGCATCGTCCCTGCACTTCTCGTTCAGCTTTACAAGCAAGATGAAACAATCGAGTTACGTTATTGTAATCTTTATAAGCAAGAATGTCCTGGATCTCCAGATTTAACCCAGCCAAAAATCTCGCCATCGCAGCCTTCTCATCTTCCTCTATCTCACAACGCAACATACCCATTTGCAGCTCGTGATAATATTCTTCTATACTTTTAGCACTTAATTAACATATCACGCATATAAGTAGAAAGGAACAAATCTAACCCGCATGACTCGTTTCAAAGCATCCCAAGTTTGTGGTATGTTATTAGGTTTTTTCTTACCAAGTTCTATCCACCAAATAGAAGCAAAATCAGTGAACTCACTAGTAGAAGCCCTAACTCTTTTATTTTTAGGAAATTTATGACAAACAAACTTTTGGTTAACAGTGATTTCCGATGTAATGTATGCATCAGGATTATACGCACCATTAAACAGAGGTATCTTAAATTTAGTCTTACCAAAAGCATCATCATTACTGCATGCAGTGATACCTTGGTTATTGCGATGCAACCGTGGGTGAAGATGACCCTCTTGATCATCTTGTTCAGTATCAGCAGAATACTCATCAAAGTTATCCCTCCAGCGGCACCACCATTGTTGTTGTCCTGCGGTGGATTTCCACAACCATCATTACGGTCATCCAAACACCTCAATATAGCAGCGAGGTTGGTGTTTTATGTACTAACTAAAGTCTCCAGTGCAGCAAGCTTGTTGTTGCCTTCGATCTGTGTGGTCTCTAATGCACCCATCCTTTCATTAGTAACTTGCAAATCTGCATCAATTCCTTTTGTGTGCAGCCTCACCCTTCGCTCAAAATGTTGTATGATGCCCCTTGTACAAGGGGAATGTGGATCACACCCGATCACCTTCTGAGCCTGACATAGTTAGATGCACAACACAAAAGGAAAAAAAAATAGGTGAAGAGAAAAGACTCACTAACACTACTAGTATGTAGCTACTGCAAGGCTCTCATTCTTTACCAATTCTCACCTTGCTCAACAGGAGGGTGACGGCTACCAACAAGTCAGCAATGAGGAAATGAATGTATCGGCACCACGGCACATCAATGTCTAGCTGTAGTGGGATATATGTGGAGCTATAGGATGGCTGAAAGTGTTACATAAGAAAAATACTAGTACCACGTTAGTTAAACGCAAGCTGAGTAATCGTTCAAAGCCAATACTGTGCTGGTCCTAGACTAAAACCTATGCTGGAGACGCGAGCCTGGACACAAATGAAGGTCATAAAGAACTCTTGAAGGAACAAAAAAACCCTCTCTGTTTTTTTCTTTCCTTTGTTTTTTTTCTCTCTATTTTTTGTTTGCTTTTTTCGCTTTTTCTCTTTTTTTGGGTCTAAAAAAAGATGCAATAAAGTACAGATAGCAGGTGCTAGATCTCTTTTGCGATTGTGTCGTGCTCGGGTGGTTGGCAAGTGATCATCCGTTGAAAAGTTAACACGGGGATCTTTCCAGATTGTGTGAAAATGTTACAAACAAGTAACGGATCACAGAGATATGGCTGTTGTACTTCACAACAAATTATTTTACCCGAATCTATTGTTTCCAACAAACTTGAATTTGAGTTTATTTTGTCCTTCTATTGTAGATCTGATCCAATAACGTGCATAAACCAGTGAGATGTAGTGCACCAAAAATTGGTACGGTGATTATGGTTTTGGAGACTCAAATGTGATGCTAGCTGGAGCGTGATAAGAACTCAAAACTCTAAAGGACTAGACACTAAGACCAGTAACTCGAAATAATGATGCACCTGAAGACTCAACAAGCCCTAACTATACAGACGTACTAATAAACAGGCTAAAAAGGTTATGGGAACAATGGAAACTAATCTGCTATTTTTTTGGCTTTTCTGGACTGTAGGTAAATACTTCCTCCGTCCCAAAATAAGTGTCATTTTTTACTTTTTCAAATCCACGTTTGACCATTCGTCTTGTTCAAAAAATTTTGAAAATACAAAAATGAACAAGTCAAGCTTAAAGTACTTCTAATAATGAATCTGTCATAATAAAATAAATATTTTTTAAAAAAATTTAAATCTAAAACGACACTTATTTTGAGACGAAGGGAGTAACAAATTAGATCTAAAATCTCTCACCAAACAACTTTGAGCTCTAATGCCACATGATGCGAGATTCGGTCCCGATCTTTCGATGGAGATGGTAATCACGATTGGTGGAAGGTAGCGACATTCACGACCCGACTACAACTGTCCATGACGTTGCGTCTTAGCGATTGATACAACGATTTTAGTGGGTGAGCGCGATCAACCAGCCACGAGGGCACTCGTCCTGCAAGCAATTGTAGAACAAGCAAAAACGAGATGAACAAGACTGAATTGCTAGATAAAAATATGAGTTCAATCTGAAACAACAAAAGGTGGGGTTCCGATGGCAAGAAGACGTGTGGTGTAGTCAACACGCGTGCTGCAAGCAAAGTAGCGGCGACTAAACTTCAATCTATCAAAACTCAAGTCTTTTTGGTGGCTGCTGAGGCCTTAAACCAGGGTGGAGGACGACCAAGGGCTGTAGGGGTCGACCTCAAACCCAAGGACGCACCCCCTAACTGTAAGCTTCATGACCATTGAAGTTCTCTAAAAGGTATGAATTGATTTTGGTGATTGAATGAACAACTATAGGTAATGGTTGTGTTGCAGGTACCACTCCGCTAATTCTACATCAACATGGTGGGCTTCCTCGATGGATGACAAGGACAAACCCTAGAAGAGGAGTTGCCATGCTTCGGAGGACCAAGGCTAAAGACTACCTAGAGAGTCCATAGGAATGCTGGTACTATTAAGGGGGTAAAGTCATTTGTCTCCAATCATACAAGTGTTAGAGGGTGTAAATGCTCCTTATGTTATGGCAGGGGCTGATCCCGATCTTTCGATGAGAGGAGGATAGCTTCGATTTGGGGTGGATTCGACGTTGGCTGTCCGACTACAACAACCAACAGGGTTGCTGCGCCTTAGCAACAGGTACACCGGCTCCGATTTGTTGTTGTTCTTGCTGTGCCAAGAACAACCCTAAATCTGCGAGCAATCAAGAACAACAAGAACAAGATGAACAGGTAGACAACTCACAGATCTGGATATAATCACGAAATTGGGGTTCTGAATCAAGCAAATCGGGTGGTCTCGTTGACACACGCGTTTACAAGGAAGTAGCTAAGGCTAAACTTGCATCTGAACAAAACCCACCCTCAAATGACGGCTGCCACAGGTTTATATAGTGGGAAGACGTCCTGGAGGCGTGGGGGGGACTCAAACCCTAACTTAGAGAGGGCCTCTAATGGGCTAAACTGGATACAATGGGCCTCAGCCCATGACTAGAGGTCCGAACGCCTTTCCGATGATTCTGATCACGTCTGGAAGAGTTTGAAGCTGAGGTTGGACCCATCTGAAAGTAGACTTTGAGATCTTTCCTATGAGTATTCATTTGCCTTCAACAACATCCGGAGTGAAAAGTTATGACCGAAACAATCCAGCCCTGATTGATGGTCCGATCCTGCTTTATGGTCCTGGTGCTCCTCCCATGTTCCTAATCATAACAAAATCACCACAAGGATTTAGTAATACCCCATTCTGAGAAGAACTACTATAGACAGTGAGAAATGACTTGACCTGATAATTAAGTTGACGCGCTCGAGCTCGTGTCATGGGTCCTTCTTGTGCAATTGGTTTGGTTGTGTCTGTGGAAGTGATGTCCTCATCACCTTAGATCCTCAGTAAGAACTAAAGATGACAGAGGAAGTGAAGTCGAAGACCGGATCTCAAGACCAACTAAAGATTCAGTCACCGGACAGTCCGATGAGGTCATCGAACAGTCCGATGAGCCCTGGAGGAGCCAGTCCAGAGAGAGGTGCTCTCTGGAGTCGTCGAGGAGAGTCACCAGACACTTCGTCGGTGCAGTGACTGGACAGTCCGGTGAGCCAGAAGCTATAGTCCAGAGAAGATGTCTCTGCGAGTCAAAAAGTGAAAGTCACTAGACAGTCTGATGAAGGTATGCAGCGGACAGTTCGGTGAAGGTATGCACCAGAGAGTCCGGTGTCCTATAGAGTGGACTCTAGAGAGGTTGTTTCCCTTGCTGAGGAGGAAGAAGGGTCACCGGATAGTCCGGTGATTGCATAAAGCAGTCAGCTTTATGACATCAAGTCCCAACAGTTTTTCTGGGCTTGGAGCCTATTTAAACCCTGGTAGGGATGTTTTCCTATGTGTCCTTGATCAAAATTGCTGATGCCAAGTTGTGAAAGCCCAACGGACACCACCAAGTGAGCACACTGCAAGATTGGAGATCTTTTATGCTAGTAGGAGAGTAATAGGGAGCATTCATCCACTTCTAGAGCTTGTAGGGCTTGAGAGAAATGATCTTTGCCTATTAATCTTGGTGTGGGCAGCCTAGACCGGCTAGAAGTCAGTGCTCGAGCTTCCGAGGAGATTGTGGAAGATGACGCCATATTTGTACACGGTTCTGGGTCCTCCACTCGAAAGGGACACCAAGAGAGAGCCCCAAGCCTTGGAGGCTTGCTCTAGCGCTTGAGTATTGTGTGTGACAGCCAGGCCACCGGTGTCTTCACTCTGGGAGTGAAGCGTACCCTTGTGCACTCTGAGAGTGAAGCGTACCCTTGTGAGCATTGTTCTGGGAACGATGGGAGGGACCCGAACTCTGACAGGAGTGGTCCAACGAGGATTAGGGAAAGGTGTCTAGCTTTCGAGACCTCGGATAAAATCACTGAGCACTCCCTATCTCACTCTCTTTACTTACCACATTTACTTACCATTGAGTAGTGTGATAGGTTGTTCTTTGATACCTCTTGGTGGCTATCGTGCTAGAACTTGCTTGTTGTTATTTTTATATCTCTAGCATTATTAGGGGTCTTAGCCTACTAGACTTGTTTAGGTTTGCTTCCGTTGTGTTCATGTCTTGTAGTTTAAGTTCGTAGCGGAATTAGTGCTATAAGTCCACCGATTCAACTCCATTCTCGATGTCCTTGATCCTTACAAGTGTATCAGAGCCAAGTGCTCAATTTCGGGTTTCACCGCCTTAAGTAAGGATGCAGAACATGATAGAGACTCCGTCTGCATTTGATGGGGACGAATATTCGTATTGGAAGGCTCGCATGCAAGCCTACCTAGAGTCAATCGATGGGAAAGCGTGACATGTTACTAGCAACGCTACGAATGAGAATGAGACTTGATCCTATTTTCATTAAGTACAATGCAAAGGCCAAGAATGCTATGTTTGGTTGCATTTCAAAAAATGCCTTTTCTAGAATTAATGCATCATCCACCGCGCATGAAATTTGGATCCAATTGTAAAATATCTATGAGGGCTCCTCCGAGGCCAAGGAAGTGCGTTATATGTTCTCAAGAACAAATATGATTCCATCACCATGCAACCTCATGAAAAAGCTAACGATGTTTACTCTCGTTTGCATATAGTGGTGGAGGAAATCAATACATTGGACCTCAAGGACAAAATTGATGATGTTGATATCATGAGGAAGCTCTTGAGGATGTTGCCGCCGAGCTACAACTCCATCGTCACGTGTCTCTTCCAAGCCAACCTGGCTACTCTCACCATTGATGTCATGCTAGACAAGCTCACGGCCTATGAGGGGTATATGTTGGGCAGCTCCACCTACTCTTAATTGCCGCTCGCCGCTGTGCTGCATCATCGCCCAAGTCTAGCTTCCACGCCGTCGTACTCAACCGAGTCATCACCTCCCATTCTTGCACAAAACCCTCATGGGGTTTTTGATTTCAAGGTGATCGGACGTGTTCCGGCGTGATTTTCAGTGGTATTCAGCAATTCTCGTGTGGGGTGTTGAGTTCTATCACTTGCTTTTCATCAGAAATGCCCCGCCAGCCTTGTATGTTGATTAATTATGGAAATTGGTATTATTTGCTTAAAGGTTTAACCTTTTATTGCCAACTGACGTGATTAGATGACAATTCCTGTACTTGATGCCATATTGAGGTCATTGCTTGCATAAATTTAGTATGGCATTGAGTCTCCTGTCGTTAGGGTCACAATTTGGATGCATTGCTATATTATAAATTGTGGCATTAGTCCGTCAATATCACCGTTGCTCTTATTTGTTTTATTTGATTGGTGATATGTCCTTGATTCCATCATTAGGACTTCATTTAGAGTCGCTCACTGTTTGTACTTAAAACCTATATTTTATTCCTATGTGGTGCTGTGATAGTTGGGCAGTGGATCAGGACAGTGTCAGTGGCAGTCCAGAACTCTTTGTCAGTTCAGTGGTTTTCACTTGGATGGGTTAAGAGCCAAGCTCTTAATCCTATCTTGCAGTATCAGTTGGTCAGAGTTTCTAGCAGTTGATCTCTCAGTGACAGTTGACAGTATGGACAGACAAAAACCGAGTTCAGAGGAGAAGGGGAAGGGCAAGGCCGTAGAGCCTGAGAGGAAGAAGAAGAAGCAGAGGATAGATGACCCTGAGTGGGACAGAGCCCTTGCCGCAGCAGATGTTGACGTACCTCCATCTAGGAGGGCAGGTGCTTTGAGGATAGGCTCAGCTGAGTCCCACGGGGAGTTGAGGTGGTCGACCCGTCAGAGAGTGGCGATGCTCCTCTCGTTGCAGAGGTGCAGCCGCGGAGAGCTCCTGCCAGTAGGTAGTCGAGTAACGTGGAGGGAGAGACAGTCCCGAGGAGCTCACTGTAGAGGACATAGAGATGTCCACATCAGAGGACTGGAGTGTGGGAGGTTTGCACATCTAGAGCCGAGAGAGCTCGCTGGGCGATGGGCAGGATCGCTAACGTGGAGGTTGATTTGTTGAAGTTGAAGGGCCTGACCGTTAAGGCCAAGAGGAGAGTGGATTTCACTGCCAGGGTCCCCGCTTGGGAGACATGCAGATGCTGAACAGTACTCCACGGAGGATCTTTGAGGCCTACTGGAGGCAGCTTGCCACTAAGGGCTAGAGCTCAGTGTTTGCAGCACATTGCCACAGTTCTTTAGAGACACTGAGCATAGGAGCTGGGGTTGACATGGAGGAGCACATCTCATATCTTTCAGGCCTGTCTGATTTGGTCACTCAGCCCTTGAGATACAGTGAGGAGGTGGTACTAGAGTTCTATGCCTCCTTGTGGATCTGATAGTACTTGATTGCCCGATCTTTCGGTGAGGTGATAAATATAGATTTGGTGGAGTCGACCCTCACGATCCGACTACAAACGAACAGGTCGTGTGCGCCTTAGCAATCGCAGAACCAACTACGAATGGTTATTGACCTCGTGGAAAGAGCAAGATCAACATAATCATGAAGATCAATTCCTGCAAGCAATCGAAGAACAAGCAAAAATAAGATGTGGCAAACCAAAAATCTCTCACAATATGAGGTTCTCAAAGCTGTCTAACAGGTGGTCGTTTGACACAACTGAAGATCAGAAAGTTTGCATAAGAGCTAAACTATAACAAAAGAAAATCCGAGTGTTCCTGGTGGCGGCCTTATGTATACATTGGCAAACACCTGTGGACCTTTAAATACGGTGGAGGATGACCAGAGGGTGCTGGGGTCATCGTCAAATCCTAGGACGCGTCCCTAATGGGCTCAACTTGATACATTGGCAAACGGCTCAAGTTGGGGTGACGTAGCACCTTATGTATAAAAATGACGATTGGCTCTGACTCTGACATGATATGAAGGTAAGGTTGGATCTATTCGAAAGTAGACTTTGTGACCTTTCTAAAATGTACTTAAACACTCAAATTGGATTATATATGAAGTCATGGTTTTTGTTGCAAGTTTGTACCCAAATTGGATTCTATATGAAGTCATGGCTTTTGTTGCAAGTTTGTACTGAAGTCCTCATCAGAGGATATCATGTCCACATCATCCTCACACACTTGAATTAGAGTCGTTCTCGACTCAATTTCAGATTGCAAAAGCGCCACTCCAATATGGCCTCCTGAAATTATGAAAGGTGGAGGCCACGGAGGAATGTATATGATCTCATCATCCTCTCCCACTTGATTTAGAGTCGTCCTCGACTCAAGCACAGTTTTAAAACCAGCCATGCAACCGTGCCCTTTAGAAATTTCAAAAGGTGGAGGCCATAGGGGTATATATGTGATCCCATCATCCTCCCCCGATTCATTTGGAGTCATCCTCAACTCGAGTTCAGATTTGAGAACCGCCACTCCACCGTGCCCTTTGAAAATCATGAAAGGTGGCGGCCACGGGGGTATTCTGAAGCAGTCAAGTGGCGCAGCAGGAACATTTTAGATTTCATCATTCTTCCCTTCTTTGTAGCAAGCCGTCCTCGGTTTGATCCAGTGGTCGACAAAGTTGCTTGTGGTCAGATTGAAACGGATGATGAGCAGAACGTCAGGCCTCAACAATACGTTCTCCTGTGTCCTGAGCTGCTCCTGTTGATAGAAAACAAAAATAGAGAAACTTTGCAATCCATTGTTAGTGTTTGTGCATGTCATTGCTTGATTCTGATTGTGTACTTTAAAACTGTGTTTCAAATTAGAGCATATGATGACTTTAGACACTAAGAAATCTCTAATCTCATCATATTTGCCAATTGCATGAAAAATACAGTAGCCCAAACATTGCAAACTGCAATTCTAAAATAATTTCTTCTCCAAATAACCCAAGTTACAAGGAACATCAAATTCAATATAACCTATATTTGTTAAAGAAGATCTAAGCTTAAACTTTTTCTCATTCATATCAGTGCAATGAAAAGGCCTATCCTCAACAAGTGTAGACTCAACTGCAAAATTTTGAACACCCAGCACTAGTTGTGTTTTGTGGGTGAACGAAACTTGTTCACACAACTTGACATAATCATTGGACAAACGTGCATTACGAAATAAAGTATAAGTCATGGGAGGTTCAACTAAGCTTTGCAAAACATTATGATGAAGATTGGGCAATTGCAGTTCAGCACAAGCAGTATGAGAGGATCGAGATGTGGTGAGAGACTCAGAGTGTGTTTCATTTTTGTTACTCTCATAGAATATAGTAGGCGTCACATAAGCATCATTATCTATTGTTGCAGCTACTAGCTCAACGTCTTCTTCAGTTTTATTCTCACTCTCCTGCACGATGTTAGGCATAGGACAAAAAACAAAAGAGTGCTCTCTATCACACAACTTCTCTGTATCACATTCTCCTTGTGACAAAGGCATATCAGCAATAGATTCGATGAATCTGTGATGGTGATTATTCATGCTTTAATCTATAGATGATAAAAGTTGATTTTCAGCATTACAAGCAATAAAAACAAGTGAGAGATTGAGCTGTAAGTTTGACAAATGAGCAATATTTGAATTTCAGAACTGAGACCTTTCATAAACCTCCTCATTGTATCTTTCCGGCATTCATCTAAGCCACCAAACATAACACAAATCTTAAAGTCACGAAAGTATTCTTTAACAGTCATACTATCTTGCTTCAAGTTGTCTAATTTGACAAGCAAATAATCAGCATAAAATACAGGAATAGAAACATCTCTAAAATGACATTTGAAGTCTTTCCAAGATGCTGGAACTTTATTGTGCCTATAAATATATTTCCATTCAAGCAAAGCACTTTCAGTCAAAACACTTGAGGCAATATAAATCATTTCTTTTTCAGACAAGTCATGTGCAGTAAATTCTTTATCTACATTCAGTTCTCAATAAATGTATGCATGAGGATCAAATTTCCCAGCAAAAGATGGTATTGACGAACTGATGACTTGCAAAATATCATCATTTACCTCATGTTGAAGCATCTGCCCATCTTTGTGGGGATGTAAAGCACCAGCTCTCTTTTTCTTTATTGTGCCTATCATAGTTAGTAAACAGCAAAATAAATTGACAACGAGCTAGGTTGTGTCCAACTCAGTTTCTCTTGAGTCTGCTTAACCAAGTTCTTACATGTTCTTACCAAACCAGCAGAGGTGATTTGCAACCAATGATGTCAACCAGCGAAGATTGGTGGAGTGATTGCCAGGGACACAAAACCTGTTTGCTGTAGTAATCTGTGGAGCTTGGACAGTTTTAATTTGTAGCAAGGATTAGCACAATCAAATCAGCAAATGCAAAGTTGAATAAGTGTTCAATAACGGTTTGGTGCTAGTCCTAGGCTAAACCCTGCTAGAGACGCGAGCCTAGACACAAAGATAGTCCAACAAATGATACAAAAGGCTCAGGACAGTAGCAACTAAAACACGCAGCACTTCTCTCTTTTTTTTCAATTCTTTGACTTTCTTTTTCTGCAACTTCTCTCTTTTTTCCTTTTATTTTCTTTTCTTTTTTTTCTGTCCCTCTGTTTTTTTTGTGACGGAATGAAAATAGAGATGAACAAAAGTGCAACTAGCAGATAGGATATCATAGATCTCTTTTGCGATTGCGACACGCTCGGGTGGTATTTTATGTCAAGTGTGGATCTGTTGGAAAGATAACACGGAGATTTTTCCAGGTTGTATAAAAATGTGCCAAACAAACAACAGATCGCGGAGATATGGTTATTTTTTTCCGCACCAAAATCTGGTAATCGAATCTGTTATTTTCGACAAACTCAGATCTGGATTGATTTCTTCCTTCTATTGTTGATATGAGCCAGGAACGTGACAAGAACTCAAAACTCTAATGGATTAAACGCAAAGACCAGCAGCACGACATGATGATGCAACCACGAATTCAACAACGCAAATTACTGAAAATTGTGATGCACAGGCTCAAAGGGTATAGGACAACGGAATGATTCAATATTTGCTTTTGTATTTCTTTTATGTGGACAGTGGGAAAATAAATGAAACGATAAACGAGATGGGATAAATCTCACCGAGCAACCTAGGCAGCTGATACCACTTGATAGTACTTGAGTGCCCGATCTTTCGGTGAGGTGATAAATATCGATTTGGTGGAGTCGGCCCTTACGATCCGACTACAAACGAACAGGTCGTGTGCACCTTAGCAATCGCAGAACCAACTCCGAATGGTTATTGACCTCGCCGAAACAGCAAGATCAACCTGATCACGAAGATCAATTCCTACAAGCAATCGAAGAACAAGCAAGAACAAGATGTGGCAAACCAGAAATCTCTCACAATATTGGGTTCTCAAAGCTGTCTAACAGGTAGTCGTTGGACACAACTGAAGATCAGAAAGTTTGCATAAGAGCTAAACTATAACAAAAGAAAACCCCAGTGTTCTTGGTGGTGGCTGGAACCTTTAAATAGGGTGGAGGACGACCAGGGGTGCTGGGGTCATCCTCAAACCGTTGGACGCGTCTCTAATGGGCTCAACTTGATACATGGGCCAATGGCCCAAATTGAGGTGACACAGCACCTTTTGTATAAAAATGACAATTGGCGCTGACTCCAATGTGATATGAAGGTGAGGTTGTATCCATTCGAAAGTAGACTTCGTGAGCTTTCCAGAATGTACTTAAACACCCATATTGGATTCTATATGAAGTCGTGGCTTTTGTTGCAAGTTTGTACTGTTTTGCAGTCGAATCCACTATGTGTGAATAATTTCATTGAAGTCCTCATCAGAGGATATGATCTCCACATCAGAATCTCCTCGAATCGCTCGTATCTTTGGTTCATGTATCGAGGGGAGCCACACTGCTTTGAGAGGTCCGATGTCTTAACAGCTCTTGTGTTCATTTCCTCAGAGACACAGATCCACACTATGGCTCATCCGGACTTCTCACCGTCGTTCAGACCTTTTGGAGGGATGGAACCGAGTGATGAGAGACTGAGTATTGCTTTCTCGCCACCTCATGGGGAGCATTACTTGAGGCACCCTCTGCTCTTGACACACGAGGCTCGTGTTCTTCGAGGGTTGCTTGGGAGCACCTCGTGCTGGCTAGAGGGAGAGAGTGATTATTCTGCATCAGTGGCTGCTGTGTTTTCTGCCGAGGCATGAGACTTTTGATTTGACAGATCTGCTGCTAGCTCAGATGAAAGATGTGATTTATGAGGGGATAGGAGTACGCCAGTTACCTTTTGTCCCCCACATTTGCCTGATGCCGAGGAGAGGTCACGTGATGGCCGAGGAGGAGTATGCAGCGTTACAAGAGATTACCACTCCTTCCAGTCCTGCTGAGCCTTCCGACTCCTTGGTTTTTCAGATTTCTGCTTCTCAGAGCACCGCTAGAGGTGAGGACACAACAACCCCGGAGGATGTCGAGACTGAGGCTCCGGAGGGAGCATAGCTGGTGCTGGGAGCATAGAGGATCCAAATCAGACTGAGACTTACCTTGCTCTTGCTGCTAGATTGGATGCTATTCAGGCAGAGCAGAAGGAGCAAAAGAGGTTCAGAGAGGAGAAACTTGAGCTTATGCGCCGAGAAAGGGTCGAGTTCGAGGAGAGGATCCGACTCGAGCACCTTCACGTTGAGGAGCGACTACGAATTGAGAGAGCTCGCAAAGGAGAGGAGACGGCAAGATAGAGAGTTTCAGTAGAGATCGCAGCGCACTCAATTGTAGATGGCAGCGGCTATTTCTTATATGTCTGTCGGATTTGGAGCTATAGCATCATATCTCCAAGGGACTAGTATGCCACCTGTTTTAGTGTTTCCTACGACCATGTTGCCAGGTCCCCTGCCTTCACAACTCCAGCTTACTGCACCTCAGCCTCAGTATTCTTCATTGTCAGCATTCACATCTGAGTCGCAGGGCTAGAGCTAGAGCCAGCAACAGCTGCAGCCCACGTTCACCACATTGCTTTCAGCCTCGCTTTCACTGTTTGTACCTCTTGGGACAGCCAGCACAGTTAGGACTACTGGAGAGATTAGCGTTCCTGTCACATCTTCACAGTTCTCTCTAGAGGAAGTTCTATTTTCAGCTGAGCCGAGAGTATCTATTTTGACATTGGAGTTAGAGACAGCGGATGGTAGTTCTTCGCTTACTCCGAGAGTTCTATCCTTTGAGGCTACTATTGCTAAGTCAGCATTGTCAGAGCCACCGTCAGAGCCTTCACTGTCAGAGCCTATTACCACCATAGCCTAGCAACCTAGAGCATCAGATGTAGATATCTTAGTTGAGGCCGAATATTCTCCAGAGGAGGCAGCTCAGGCTCTTGCCAGTGCAGATCAGCCAGCGTCAGTTGAGAGCAAAGAGCCATCCCCAACGTCTTCCTCCGTCTTGAGTGCCTTCAACGATGTTGAGCAGCCTGGAGGAGACCAGCCAGCAACAGTAGTTCAGCAAGCAGAGGAGCAGCCTTCGACCATCACTGTGCCCACCTCTTCAGCCGTGCAGGACTAGATTTTTTTAAGAGTTGGGTGAGAGACTTGAGGTGTACCGCTCAGAGAGCTAGCTGTCTAGGAGGAGGCCATGGATGGGTAGATGGGCTTCTGATCTTATTCGGTGAATTTTATTGGCTCGTTGTGACATTTTGTTGAGCTTGTATTTTATTCAACTCTTTTACCTCATTGAGATGCACTTGGTTTTTGGACTAACCCCGTGGCTTCTGTGTGTATGGCTCCTAGTGCTTTATCTATTTTGCAGGTTCTTTCGTGCATGTGCGCTCCCGTCTCATTCTCTATCGTGCGCATTTCTTTGTCGAACAATTGTTCTCCCTCTATGCTTCCTCGGTGCCATCTTTTTCGATGATTAGATGACAAAGGGGAGAGAGAGCTACCAAACAGGGGGAGAATCTGAGGAGAGCGACGCTTCCAACCTACGACAAAGGAAGGAAACTCTTGCAAAATTTTTCTAAGGAGTCATCAAGGTAAGGGGGTAAGTGTTCTTTAGAGATGTATTTTATTCTCTATTTTCTTTCATCTCGTTTGGACTGTTTGAGAGTACTATGGTTGTCATCAATCACAAAAAAGGGGAAGATTGTAAGCTTCATGACCTTTGAAGTGGTATGGCAGGGGCTGATCCCGATCTTTCGATGAGAGGAGGATAGCTTCGATTTGGAGTGGATTCGACGTTGGGTGTCCGACTACAACAACCAACAGGGTTGCTGCGCCTTAGCAACAGGTACACCGGCTCCGATTTGTTGTTGTTCTTGCTGTGCCAAGAACAACCCTGAACCTGTGAGCAATCGAGAACAAGCAAGAACAAGATGAACAGGTAGACAACTCACAGATCTGGATATAATCACGAAATTGGAGTTCTGAATCAAGCAAATCGGGTGGTCTCGTCGACACACGCGTTTACAAGGAAGTAGCTAAAGCTAAACTTGCATCTGAACAAAACCCACCCTCAAATGACGGCTGCCACAGTTTATATAGTGGGAAGACGTTCTGGAGGCATGGGGGAACTCAAACCCTAACTTAGAGAGGGCCCATAATGGGCTAAACTGGATACAATGGGCCTCAGCCTATGACTGGAGGTCCGAACGCCTTTCTGACGATTCTGATCACGTCTGGAGGAGTTTGAAGCTGAGGTTGGACCCATCTGAAAGTAGACTTTGAGATCTTTCTTATGAGTACTCATTTGCCTTTAACAACATCCGAAGTGAAAAGTTATGACCGAAACAATCCAGCCCTGATTGATGGTCCGATCCTGCTTTATGGTCCTGGTGCTCCTCCCATGTTCCTAATCATAACAAAATCACCACAAGGATTTAGTAGTACCCCATTCTGAGAAGAACTACTATAGACAGTGAGAAATGACTTGACCTGATAATTAAGTTGACGCGCTCGAGCTCGTGTCATGGGTCCTTCTTGTGCAATTGGTTTGGTTGT